>JAPPVO010000059.1:25902754-26192913 GCA_030407325.1 Camellia japonica | reverse complement strand
TGTTGAATGAAACCACCTCCTAAGCTTAAAGACTCGGGAGCCCAACCATTGCATGCATTATAGGGGACCATTTCATTGATAGGGCCTTATTGGATTTAGGGGCGAGTGTCAATTTGTTGCCTGTACTCTGTGTACAAGGAATTTGGGCTTGGCGAGTTGAAGCCCACTACTGTTACTCTTCATTGGCTGACCGGTTCCCTCAAAGTGCCACGTGGCATGATTGAGGATGTGCTAGTTAAGGTTGATAGGTTACTTCCCTGTGATTTTTTGGTTTTAGATATGGAACCGGTAGCCAGTTCGAGGAAACAAATCCCAGTGATCTTGGGTCAACCTTTCTTGGCTACGGCCAATGCATGCATTAATTGTCGGATCGGGGTTATGGAAGTTTCATTTGGTAACATGCAAGTGAAACTTAATTTTCCAAGCATCACAACAACCTCATGAGAGAGAGGAGTGCTTATTAGTGATGTTGTGGATGAGATTGTTGAGGAGGCTTTGCCCTTCATTCTTGTAGAGGACCCTTTAGAGGCTTGTCTAGCTCATTTTGAGTTTGAAAATTTTGATATAGATAGGTCAGTTGAGGAGGTGAATATCTTGCTTAATTCTTCTTCTACACCGGATTTTCCTCCATGGAAAGCCCAGTTTGAGTCACTTCCTCCTCTATCAAGAGAGCCTGCCACACCATCTTTGGTCACACCACCTACACTTGAGTTGAAGCCACTTCCGGCGACACTCAAGTATGCATTTTTAGGGCCCCAGGAGACTTTACCAGTTATCATTGCATCTGACTTGACTACGGAGCAGGAGAGTCAGTTAATGAGTGTTCTCATGGCACATCGGAGTGCTATAAGGTGGTCAGTGGCTGATTTGAAAGGGATAGATCCCTCCATGTGCATGCATTATATACACTTAAAGGAGGACACCAAACCTTCTCGCGAAATGCAACGGAGACTGAATCCTAATATGAAAGAGGTGGTGAAGAAGGAGGTTTTGAAATTGTTGGATGCAGGTATCATATACCCCATCTCAGATAGCAAGTGGGTGAGTCCCACACAAGTGGTGCCCAAGAAATCGGGCATCACCGTTGTTGAGAATGAGGGAGGAGAGTTAGTCCCCACACGAACCACTACTGGGTGGCGATTGTGCATTGATTATAGGAGACTAAATTCCTCGACTAGGAAAGAACATTTTCCCTTACCTTTCATTGACCAAATCTTAGAGCGGTTAGCAAGGTAGGGTTTCTATTGTTTTCTTGATGGCTACTCGGGGTATAATCAAGTCCCGGTGTACCCCGCTGACCAGGAAAAGACCACATTCACATGCCCTTTTGGCACTTTTGCTTACAGGCGCATGCCCTTTGGGCTATGTAATGCATCAGCGACATTTCAACGGTGTATGATGGCCATTTTCTCCAATATGGTGGAGAAATTCTTAGAGGTTTTTATGGATGACTTTTCGGTGTTTGGACCGTCTTTTGAGGAATGCCTTAGGAACTTGACTAGAGTGTTAGAACGATGTACTGAGGCGAACCTAATCTTGAGTTGGGAAAAGAGCCATTTTATGGTTCGTGAAGGTATAGTGTTGGGACACATTGTGTCCCCTCGAGGTATAGAGGTTGACAAGGCTAAGGTTGACCTCATTGCAGGCCTTCCTCCACCCAATTCCGTGCGTCAAATTAGGTCTTTCTTAGGGCATGCAGGTTTTTACCGTAGGTTCATCAAAGACTTTAGTAAGATATCACATCCTTTGTGTAGTTTACTAGTTAAGGACGCGCCTTTTGTTTGTTTTGATGAGGCATGCTTAAAGGCATTCGAAACACTGAGAATGGCCTTGACCACCGCCCCATCATGAAATCACCAGATTGGTCGCTTCCCTTTGAAAATAATGTGTGATGCCTCTGATTATGCTGTCGGGGCTGTGTTAGGCCAAAGGGTCAATAAGGCACCATTTGCTATATACTATGCTAGTCGCACTCTCACACGGATGCTCAATTGAATTACACTACCACCGAGAAAGAGTTGTTAGCTGTGGTCTTTGCCTTAGACAAATTCCGATCTTATCTCCTAGGTTCCAAGGTCATAGTCTTCACTGATCATGCCGCTTTGCGGTATTTACTATCTAAGAAGAGACCAAACCTAGGTTGATTAGATGGATTTTGTTGCTTCAAGAATTTGACTTAGAGATCCGTGATAAGAAAGGATCTGAGAATGTGGTGGCGGATTATCTCTCCCGAATCCTTGTTGAGTATAATAGTGACCCTCTTATTTTGCATGATTCGTTTCGGACGAACAACTCTTTGAGCTGTCAAAAGCGAGCCCCCCGTGGTTTGCACATATTGTGAATTACTTGGCCATTGAGCAAATTTCGCAGAATTGATCTAAGCAAGACAAAGACCGATTTTTTTCACAGATCAGGTATTACTTTTGGGAGGATCCGGAGAGTTGTTTAAATATTGCTCCGACCAAGTGATCCGACGGTGTGTGCCGGAGAGTGAGGTGCATAGCATTCTTACATTTTGTCATTCTTCTGCATGTGGCGGTCATTTTAGTGGGCATAAAACGGCCGCCAAGATTTTACAGAGTGGGTTTTATTGGCCCACAATTTTTAAAGATGCCCATCAATTTTGTAGAACTTGTTTGCGCTGTCAGCAAATGGGTTCGATGTCTCAGCGTGACATGATACCGATGTCCCCTATTCTTGTAGTAGAAATATTTGATGTTTGGGGGATTGATTTTATGGGCCCTTTCCCGTCGTCATTCGGGTTTGAGTACATTCTCTTGGCAGTAGATTATGTGTCTAAGTGGGTGGAGGCAATAGCTACCCAAACAAAACATCATAGAGTGGTAATCAAATTTTTGCATGAAAACATCTTTAGTCGTTTTGGGTTTCCTAGAGCCATAATAAGTGATCAGGGTACACATTTTTGTAACCGGTTCTTTGAGTCGGTAGTTAAAAAATACTCTATCACTCATAAAGTTGGCACTCCATACCACCCTCAAACTAGTGGCCAAGTGGAAGTCTCAAATAGGGAGGTAAAGCACAAAATTGAGAAAACGGTGAGGCCGGATAGGAAAGATTGGTCACAACGGTTAATAGATGCATTATGGGCTTACCGCACTGCTTATAAGACACCCATTGGGATGTCACCATATAGAGCGGTGTTCGGCAAAGCTTGCCATCTCCCGGTTAAACTTGAGCACCGAGCATTGTGGGCCATAAAGAAGTTTAACTTTGATATGGCCGCGGCTGGGCTCAACCGGAAATTGCAACTCAATGAGTTTGAGGAAATCCGAAATGATGCATATGAGAGTTCGAGAGTTTTTAAAGCTCGGACTAAAGAATTCCATGACAAGCACATTAATAGGAAATCCTTTGAACCTGACCAAAAAGTGTGGCTTTTTAATTCAAAATTAAGACTCTTTCCGGGTAAGCTAAGATCAAGATGGGATGGCCCCTTTGTAGTTGTTGAGGCATTTATTCATGGCGCCGTTGAGGTGCGAGATCCAAAGAATGGCCACACTTTCAAAGTGAATGGCCAAAGATTGAAACCATATATAGAGGGGATTGGGAATGGGGATATGACTGAGTCCATTGCTTTGATGGACCCATTTTACTACGATTGATAGATTAATTTCTTGTTCTCTTTTCTTTCCCTTCTATGCTATTTTGTTTTTCTTTGTTCTCGTCATGCTTTATTTGCATCTAGGAGACTTTAAATCCTCTAAAGGTGTAATTCTTTTGGTGTTAGCCGTGCCCGAACGGCATCTGCGGTCTGGTATAGCCACCTAACCGTGTTTGTAGTGAGTTCCTAGGAGACCAACTGAGACGGTGCAAACTAGAGTTCGAATGGCAAAGCTTAGAACACAAAGGTTTGAGATTTCCGAGACTAGAGTCTGGTTTAAATACCCAGGGATGTAGAGATTGCTTCAAAACTACCTTGGCTTGAACTCTGTATGGCAGCCCCATAGGTTGAGGTAGCTTTATGCGCCTCGATTCTGGATACCGAATCAACCTAGTCTGTCACCCTGTTGGAGAATAGGGAAAGTTACAAACACAGTTAGGGAGGAAAGTAGTACCCGTGGTTTTCGCATGAAGATTATACCTTTAGTGGGCATTCCGTATATTCTTTTGTGCTATATTTATTCCGGATGTCAATTGAAGGTAGAAATGTTTATTTTCTGTGTTTAAAAGCATGCTTTCATGTTTATTTTCTGTGTTAAAAAAAAAAAAAAAGTGTTATACTTGTTCAATTTTAAAATAAATAAATAAATAATAATAAAAAAAAGGGTTATACTTGTTCAATTAAAAAAAAAAAAAAGGGATGAAATCACCGCACGTGCGGCCTGGGCCCCCGCACGTGCGGAAATTTGGTGAAACTCAAAGTTGCACACTGCATTAATCGCAGGTGCGGGGGAGGGTGCGCCTCTCACGCTGCACGTGCGGCTTGGGCCCCGCACGTGCGGGACGACGAACATTAATAAAAAAAAAAAAAAATTGCGCGAGGCGTGAAATCGCCGCACGTGCAGCTTGGGCCCCGCACGTGCGGAGCGTCGTGTTTTCAAAAAAAAAAAAAAATCGAGGAAATCGCCGCACGTGCGACCTGGGCCCGCACGTGCGGGAAGTTTGGTATTTGAGGCTTTGCACTTTGGTTAATAAGCAGGTGCGGAGGGCAGGTGCGGCCTTGGCCCCGCACGTGCGGCTTGGTCCCCGCACGTGCAGGAATTTCCGAAAAAAAAAATGTTTTGTTTTGTTTTTTTTCTATTTTTATTTTATTTTATTTTATTTTTAATTTCATTTTTTTTATTTACTGATTTCAAAACAAATAAATAAGTAAATAAATTTTAAATAAATACATAAATAATTTTAAAATAAATAAATAAATATACAATTATTTTATTTATATAAATAAATATTTTATATATATATATATATATTAAAAAAACTCGTATTTTATTTTATTTTTTTTATTAGTTTTATTTCCTATTTTCTATTTTCGTACCAAAAAAAAAAAAAACCTTATCTAACTCTCTCTCCCAATCCCTCTCACTCTCAGATTTCACTCTCTCTCCCTACCTTATCTATCTCTCTCTCTCTCTCTCTAAACCCCCCACACCCACAAACTCCACCAACCTTACCATCACCAACTTTTCCCCTTCTTTCTTCTTCTTTCTTCTTCCTTACCACAATCATCTCACCGCCGGCATCACTTCCCTCTCCGTCCGACGAATCTCTGGCGAACCACCATTTTTTCCGGCGAACCACCATTTTTTCCGGCGAACCTCCATTCTTTTTCTCTCTTTCTCCACTTTTTCAAGATAATTTTTTGCCTTTTATATGTAGATTTGTGGATATAAGAGTCAATTTGTGAAGTTTTTGATTTTGTTTTTAGTTTTATTTTTTGTGATCTAGTGTTCATCTTTAAAAAAAATAAAAAAAAAATGCTTAGCCATGTTTGTTGTTAGTTGCTTATTTTTTCTCTTCTTTTCTTTTATTTATTTAGCCATGCTTAATTAGCCATGTATTAACTTAACCATGTTAGTTTGTTCATCTTAAAAAAAAATAAAAATAAAAAAAAAAAAATAAAAGTGGAAAAAAGCAACAACAATATGCTTCTGGAGAAGATGAGAGCCGCACGTACGGCCCTCTCCGACGCACGTGCGGGAAATTTCAAATTTCAAAAAAAAAAAAAATACCTTCATAAATAATGGTCCTAACAATAATCCTAATTTAGTTTTTTTTTTTATTTGATATATTTGTCTAGTTTAAATTGCTTCGTAGTGATTCTGGTTAGTTTAATTAGTTTGTAGATTGTTTTATTTTTATTTTTAATTTGGTTTGTTTAGTTAGTGATATTATTTTTATTTTTATTTTTTTCTATTCTATGATGTAATTGTTCATTTAATTATTAAGTAGTTTAGTTCTTCTTCTATTTTATTTTATTTTCTTCTCTTCTATTAATTTTACAAAAAAAAAAAACTATGTTTAGTTTAGGTTATTTTTTTCTATACTTTAGTCTCTTTTATAGTTTAGTTATTTTATAGTTTAGTTTAGTTTAGTGTAGTTTATTTTCTAATTTAGTTAATTTAATTTAATGTCCTTTTTTCGTTTATTAATTATTTTCGTTTAAAAAAAAAAAAAAAAAGTGAGAATTGCATGTGGTACATTAGTGGGCAAACTTGTGCTTTCATATTTTATTCTATTCTCATGATTGGTTCCACAGGTTTGTGTCTATTTGCTTTTGGTGTGTGTAGGATATGAGTCGACGTGTTGCTCGGCCTCCAAAAAGGCCAGGGGTTTCTCCTCTTCAGCGCCACCGCCACCGCACCACCATCACCACCATCCTCGCCACCACCACCGGTGACTTGCCCCGACCGGAGTGGGCTTCACGCCCTCTTCACAAGCTCACGCAGTTCAACCTGCAATTTTTTCAGGGTGATGCAGACACTACTTGGGCCGTTGAGCAGCTCCAACTCCGGCAGCAGTTGGGCGTTTGCATTGTGACAGCGCCCACTTATCCTCGTCTGGTACGACTCTTCTACCAAAACCTATATGAGTCACCCACCGAGGATGGACTGCTCTCTAACATTGATGGTCAAGCTGTCCACATCACCTCATCCATGATTGCCACAGTGTTAGGGTTTTTCGCCAAGCCGGAATATCAGCCCTTCCCGGAAGTTGAGGATCGCCAACCCATCCATAGCCTCATCCAGCAATACTTCTCGGGGGCCCACGGTGACCTCAGTTTCACATGCTTGCGGCGGAGCAAGCTACCTAGCCACTTGCTATTCCTTAATTCTGTGGTCCATAAGAATGTCCTTCCACTTGGGCATCGAGCTGAGCGTCGGTTGGAGTTTGTTTACACGGGTATCAGTATGGCTATCAGGTCCCGCTTGCGCATACCATCTGGATGCATTTGCGAAAATTTCTACGAGAGGTAGTTCGGCCTGATCCTATGCAAAACCTGACTTGGCCACTACCCTTTGCCAATCTGCTGACACTTGTGTTTTAGTTGAACCACCTCCCTATTGCTGAGGATGAGGAGATTGATAGAGGATATCCGACTTTGGGTCAGCGAGAATGGTAGCATGGCCTATCTCGCATCCCGCAGCAGGTTGGTGCCCCAGTTGATGAGGCCCAAGAGCCCGTACATGACTACCCAACTCTTCATGTTCCCCCAGTGCCTCCCCAAGGGGACCCGCTCTACATGACTCGCGAGGAGTACTTACAGCTTCAGCACTCTGTGGATCAGGTCCACGTACTCTTCGTGATCATCACCAGAGTCTCATGGAGTTGCGCACGGATTTTCAGGCGCATTGCGACTATTCTCGGGCGACCTTCGACCAGCTGCTCGCCCACCAGCAACGGGTTCAGGATGACGCCTTTGAGACGCGCTCTTTGATGCAAGCTTTGTTCGCCCAGCATTTCCTGCCACCACCACCACCGGCTTCCCCGTAGTACTCGCCTGTATATTGCTTTGTCTCTTTTATTTTTATTTTTATTTTTATTTTTCTTTTTAGTTCTTTTTTTTCTTCCAAAAAAAAAGGTGTGTATATGTTCCTCTCTGCCTACCTGGATGTGCATCTACAATTCTGGTAATATTCTCTCATTTCTCTTTACTTTCCATTGAGGACAATGTCATATTCAAGTTGGGGGATGAGGGTTATATTTTCTTTTGTGCATTTCTATTTGGCTCGTAATTCATGCTTATACCTGTTTCACTTGATTGCATTACTTCACTTGATGTGACTTTTTACTAGTAGGGTGATGATATTTGCATATGTTAATTGGAGATCATAGTAGACTTGTATGAAAAGGGTTTATTGGGTAGATACTTGCATGCAATGTTTGCACGAAGAGAGTTGTCTGTGTTTGTGGTATTAGTACACTTGTCATGAGTATGCCTTAATTCACATGAACACACTATCATAGCGGTGATCTTTTTATTATAATCCCTAGTGTACATCATTGATATTAGCTAGAGTTGCAGAAAAGAATAAATGAGGAGCCAAGATTCTTAAAAAAAAAAAAAAAAAAAAAACGCTTTACTTGTTTGGGTTCGTAGCCTTTTTAACTCGAGTTATTAAGCCCGTAGGGGTGTCTCTACACCTAATGCCCTAAAACCGTTTGGTTTGGGAGTCATTGGCCCAAAACTTGCTACATGGGTTAATTAGAAAGCTTAAGGGACTTGGACATTGCACAGTTAAGGAAAAATAAGAAGAATGACTAGTTCGGGTTCGTAGCCTTTTCAACTCAAGTTATTAAGCCCGTAGGGGTGTCTCTACGCCTAATGCCCTAAAACCGTCTGGTTTGGGAGTCATTGGCCCAAAACTTGCTACATTGGTTGATTAGAAAGCTTAATGGATCAGGACATTGCACAGTCATAAAAAAATAAAAAATAAAAAATAAAAATAAAAATAAAAACTTTTGAGAATCTTGGCTGCAATAGGTTAGTTTTTCTGTATATGTTGGGTATTATTATGAGTTACACTGGGCTATTATAATGGACAGTTAACTAATATGAAGATTGCACTTTACACCGAGGATACTCATGACTTGTCTACTAGCATGCACAAGTATAAGAAACTTTACTTTTGTATTAACTGAATTGTGGTTTTAACTCAATAGGTTCCTTCATGCTTGTCCACTGTGTCTTTAATGACTCATTATGTCTCAATATCACACTGTAGTGGCACGTAAGTTGATTGTTAGGTGGAGTAGTGTGGTCATTTGTTGTTAAGTATATATGAATATGTTAATGTTTGTTAGTATCATTTCTGGAAACCCTCACGAGACTTTACTCGTCCACTTGGGGTAACCTTGTGGTTTAAAGGCTTGTTGCATATGCTAAATGCAACCGTTTTCCCACGAAAGAGGAAATAGATAGATTTTGTTTATTTTTATTTTATTTTACTTGCTTGAGGACTAGCAAGTAGTAAGTTGGGGGATGTGATTAAGGCCGAAATGTACATCATTGAGGCTATTAATTAGAATCTCTTAACTTCACTTGCTGGTCAAACCGTATACTTTATGTGTGTTGAATGTCAATCAGGTTGTGCATCGTCGAAGCATAAAATAGACAAAAAGACAAAATTGGGACATAGTTGACTTTTTCTGGAAAAGTCAAACCGATGTTTTAAACCTGTTTGGAAGTGAGTAGAAGTATAAAAAGAAAAAGAAAAGGCTTTTCTAGGGTTCTGAACTTGTTTTGACCTAAAGGGAGAGACTAGGGTTTGGAAAGGAGAGAGAAACAAAAGCTTCAAAGATGTCTCCCATGGTGGTTCCTTCTCCATCTACTTCCTTCCACTCCTCCATGAGTGGCTAGTCTCCTTTTCTAGGGTTTTGATGAAACCCTAGCCATGTAATTATTTTGTTTTCTTTTTGATTTTTAATTATGTAAAGGTTTGAACAATTGTATGGTGATTTAGAAGTTCATATATATATTTTTCATTATCTCTTCGAATATTTGACTTTCTGTGATTGTTGAATGTTATCCATACATGTGTTTTCTATTCCTTCACATTCAAGGTATAAGATGAACCATGCTACGAGGAACGAGTCGTATCACTACCTTAGTTTAGAGTGAACGATTCGTATTACTTGAGATGGTTCGTGCTCGTACATTGAATGTGATGATCTTCTTATTAAATGCTTTGAGCTTGTAGTTACGAAGCATTAATCCGTTCAAACCATAGCATAATTGATTTCAATTAGAAACCCTAATTATGTGGTTAGTGGTGAATTCTTTACCCTAGGATTTTTCCCCAATTCAGTAAACCCAATTTCAATTATTATTGATAATTTGATTCCTTAGTTTAATTTATTCGTTATTAAATTAGGTTATAAACAACCAATCTTTTTATCAAAATTAATTTAGGAATTTGACAATTAAATTAGTTTAATTTCACAATAGTCCCTGTGGATCGATACCTGGTGTCACGACCCAAACCCGCCCCTATGGGTTTAGCACCGTAACCGGCCAGTAATCCGAGATTACCAAAGGCCTGCTTAACAGTAATACAATAAAACAGAGTACAGGGGCATGGCGGAAGCCAAAACAGTAAATAAACAATGTCCAATGAGCTGTGACAGTCTGTATGCAAAAAGACTTTTCATGCATATATATATATATATACTCAGTACAGAACAGTACGCATAATATTTACAGTCATTCAGAACAGGGACCAAATCCCTATTAACAGTACCGTACAGTGCTATCAGTCTATATAATTATACAAACAGACATAGAAACAGACAGGGGAGACTTAAAACACCCCTAAGCCATAGCTTGACAGGCTCGAAACCTCGCATTGAGGCACGGTGGTTGGCTTGACAAAACTGGAGTTTACCCCGACGCTCCTAGCCACGGTCTGGTGCCTGTATACCTACGTATATATATGAGCAGTGAGCTAAAGCCCAGTGAATAACATAATGCGTAAAGAGGTTAAGAATGAATGTCCTTACAGTAATGAAAAACAGTTCATTAATTCAGTATATCAGTCATTTAGTCATATGTGGTATATCCATTAGCATAGCAGTACAATAAACAGTAGGTCTTGACCGAACAGTCAATGATGACCATCAATCAGTAAACAGTAGTGGTTCCAACAAGGGAATCGACAGAGATCTCTGTAACAGTAACAGTAAACAGTAGTTGCTAAAAATGCCACAATACAGTTCAGAATATAGGACATGCATTCATTCAATTAGCAGTATCGATTCAAAAAGAAGTTCAGTTAAACAGTCAGAAAACATTCTCAGTTGAACATATCTTTACACAATTGTTACTCACAGAGTTCTGGGCTACAATTAGGCTAGAGCGCGTCCTTAGATGCCAACCCTACACAGTTGGGGAAGAGAATAACTTAATGCCTAATTGCCTCGATGTGTTCTACATCTACATCCTCATTGAGATGTCTTAAACATGCCCTAGGAATGCCTAGGATTGAAAGAGGATGCAAAGATGCACTTTTAAACACTTTACAAAATTTTCAGAAAACAGGGGTCTCGCTCGAGCGTAGCTTTCTACGCTCGAGCGGACATGTAGACAAAGGAGCTCCGCTCGAGTGTGACTTCCGTCGCTCAAGCGGATTGTAAGCTATAGTGAAAATACTGGATGCTCAAAATCCACGCTCGACGGGCGCTCGACCCTCGCTCGAGCGTGAGACACAAGTCCTCGCTTGAGCGTGAATTCTCTCGCTCGAGCGGACTGTAAGCCCATGCAAAGTACTGGATGCATGCATTTCACGCTCGAGCGTCACTTTACTCGCTCGAGCGGAAAGCATGATCACAGAGTGTATGCTCGAGCGTGGGTCCAAAATCTGGAAATTCCAGATTTGAACCTGAAGCTCAAAACCAAGTTTTAATGCATCAAATTCGATCCTCTTGGGCTAATTTTCTGGAAAACACTTCAAAACCCATAATATTACATGTTTCAAAGATCAATTTGATAAATCAAAGCCCAAGGGTGTTTCAATTAAATCCAATTTCAAACCAAATTTCATGAACATGATGAACATGGAACATGCATGGATTTTAAACAACTTTCAAGCTTCAAAACATGCTCTAATGAGCCAATTCTTTCAAAACCAAGATGAAAACATGGTCTATAACATAAACATGAACATGCATGCAAGATTTCCATGAAATCAAACCTCACAATGCAAGGACAAACACATGCATGCATGAATTCTAACTCTAATCAACATTATTAGACTAAAACTTGACTTAGATCACTAGAGGCTCATGAATCATGCAAGAACAAGCTTAAAGACACAATTAAGAGGTTAAATCCTTACCTATGGTCCTCTATTACAAGTATGGAAGCTCAATTGCACAAATCCTCTACAATTTCTTCAATTTCCAAGCAATTCAACAAGGTGTAGCCAAATTCTCTCTTAATTCTCTCACTCTCTCTCTCTCTCTCTCTCTCTCTATTTCGGTTGAGACAAGAAATGAGCTGATGAAATGTTTTGTTTGAGTGTAAGGAGGCTCAAATATGTTTAAGATAGTGGCCCACTAGGATGGCAATTAAGTAAATAAGTCCAACAATGCAATCTAGCTTATTTTAATCCAATTTAATCATACTAAGGCCTCGTTTGGGAACAGGCTAATTTAGTAACTTTTTGGCTATTTGGCTAAAATGTGATGTAAAAAAAACTAGTTGTTTGGGATGACTTTTTGGCTTTTTACGAAAAGATGTGCAAAAAGTAGAGAGAAAAGAGAATCTTTGACTTTTTGGTATAGGTTGTTGGCTTTTTGGCTTTTTTAGTAACTTTTTAGCTTTTTGGCTAAAATAGCCTCTTGCCAAACGAGGCCTAAATCACATTTCAGATAAATATGCCATAAAATCACATAAATTATGATGGTCCTAAAACATCAATCAATTTCTGGTTCGGCCGCCGATAAGGCCTTCAATTTGCAGTTCAAACATAAAAACATGAACAGATAATCAAACAGGCAACAGATAGAAATGCAATATGACAGATATACTCAATTAATTCAGTTCCAGATTTCAGTCAGTCAGTTCAGTATTTCGTTCAGTTCAATTACCAATCATAATCAGTCTCAGTTTAGCAGTAATCGGTAGTTTATCGGTAAACAGTGGTGAGGGTTATTACACATGGACTTGCCATTATTCTGATAGAATTTGGTATAGTTTAGTGATTATTTTTGGTGTGTTCAACCACCCATCAAATATGGGTTAAGGACATAACCGGCCAGTAATCAAGGAATTACCTACAGCCTCAAACCAAACAAGACATAACTCATCAGAGTAAAAGGGCCAAACGGAAGCAATTTCAAACTTTTGTCCATGGAGTTGTGCTTACATGGCACGTCATAACAATCCATACATACACATGTTAATAACTCACATCAAGATATGTAATAACACAAAGTTCTGTACATACAGGATCATTCAAGTCTAAGTCAGCCAATCAAAACTATATACAACTGTAAACCAAAGTTCTCGCCAACTTGACAAAATATAGCAAACTAGCAAAAGGCGAAAACAAGTCTCGTGCGTGAGACGTATGGCTGACTCTTCAAAACCTTGGCTGTTTCTCACAAACTTCACTAAGGCTGGGTTTGGACCTCCCTTGGCTCACCTACAGACACATGAATGAGCGTGAGCGAAAGCCTAGTGAATAATATCAAATACGGAAAATACACGAACAGTATTTAGAACAACATGCACCAACGGCCTTAGGCCCAATTCACATTTCTGTCTAGTATATATATATATATATCAATTAACTGCGAGTTCAAACACATCAGACAGCCTCGGGCCCAATCCATTCATGTCAAACGGCCTTTGGCGCATTTATTCTTCCATTCATGTCAGACTAGCCTTTGGCCCATTCA
Organism: Camellia japonica; assembly: GCA_030407325.1. NCBI lineage: Eukaryota > Viridiplantae > Streptophyta > Magnoliopsida > Ericales > Theaceae > Camellia > Camellia japonica. The sequence continues at coordinate 26,179,551 of JAPPVO010000059.1, read as the reverse complement.
TTCTTTCATTCATGTCAGACTGGCCTCTGACCCATTCGTTCTTTCATTCATGTCAGACTGGCCTCTAGCCCATTCATTCTTTCATTCATGTCAGACTGGCCTCTGGCCCATTCGTTCTTTCATTCATATTAACGAAATTATAAGACTTACATAGAAGTAAGCAATTGAACAAATAACATACTTCAGATATCTTTATTAAGATATTACTCACAGTGATCGGCTGGATGATTTGCCCTGGAGCTCGACCCTACACATTCCATGAACACAATGGGTCACAAACGATTCAACCCGTTCTTAATTCACATATTCCTCTTTAGGCTTTATTCTTTATCCTTTTAACTCATTTACAACGCTTAATGCATGCCTAAGAGTACTTAGAAATGGAAGAGAACGGAAAATGAAACACAGAACACCTTTTCAAAATTTCAGAAACAGGGGTCCCCGTTTGAGCGTGGACTTTTCCGCTCGAGCGGACCCATTAGGTCTGCAAAAGTACTGGTTGCCTCATTTTTACGCTTGAGCGTGAACTCAGACGCTCGAGTTGAAGGTCATTCTATATAGCTCCCCGCTCGAGCGTGAACTTCCCCGCTCGAGCGGACATTAATGTTTGCAAAAAGTTCTGGGAGCTCACATTTCCCGCTCGAGCGGCGCCTTCCCCGCTCAAGCGGACATGCCAAATTCTGGAAAATCCAGAATTGTTCTTCAAGTTCAAACTCGACCTCCAAAGGTTCAAAACTCATAATTTTGGTTCCAAAACATGCAAATACATTATATGTCATGAGTATACAAGCAAGATGAGGTCAATTGCTCAAAATCACGATCACCTTTTGAAATTATTCAACACTTCTTTTGTATAATTCAAACTCATGCCTTCAAATCTCATGTAAGCTCCATATTTCCAACAACCAAATATGCATGTAAATTTTTTACCTCAATTCCCTTTCAAATAGCACCAATGATGCTCATAATCATGAAAATCAACAAAACTATACTTGCATGTATGTTTCAATACTCATATTCCCATATTCAACTTAATACATGCTTGATTATGCCAAATCATGGTAATTCTATGCATGCATGTACACATTAGCTTCAATTTCATCACTTATAACACAATTCTTGTTCTTGATCATCAATCAACTTTAAATTCACAAAATTACAATATTAACTCATGAATTCCTAGCCAATTACTCACCTAGAAGCTTAATCTTCCCAATTTATTATCAAATCTTGAGTTGGTCTTCAATTTATTCAAGCTTCTTGAGCAATTCATCAACTTGAGCTCTCTCTCTCTCTCTCTCTAATCGACCCTCACTCCCTCTCTTTAGAGTGATTCTCAGCTTTGAGCTCAAACAAATGAAATAAAAGTGTAGAAGAGTCCCTTATACAAGCCCTTTCTCAACACATTTCATTAATATTTAAATAATTGAGCACTAACCCATTAATTTAATCTAATTAATTTGACCCAAATCAATTTTCAATTAAATTTCACCGTAGGCTCTAAAAATTACGCTAATCACAATGGCGTAATCAATTTCGGGTTTCGTGGCCGATAAGGCCTTCAATTTAATTTCCAAAGCAGAAAGTCAAACAGATTTTCCTACGATGAACAGATAGAAATTCAAAACCACATATATTCACATAAATGGCACACAAAATCATATCAGACACATAATCACATTCATAATAAAGACCAACTAACATGGTACACAACAGGGTTATCACAATAGGTCTTGGTCATATTGAGCCGACGAGTTATGACTTCGGCAATGAATGATGAAGCAAGCTTAGCTGACGTGCTAGATGGAAGAAATGATATAGGTTCCATCACCTCAGGATGTCGGGGTAATAGAACCTAGGGGGCAGTTGTGGGGACATAATTTTTGAATGACAACACGTGGCCAAGGTGTCACCGAAGTGCCAGCCGAGGTGCCACGTGTCCTGGTCATGACGCCGAGATCATCTCGGCTAGGCTGAGGTTATCGGCAAAGATACCGGAATCCGGGATAAGCGGATAAGGGACAAGAGTCCTAGAATGAGAGAGGACTTCAGTTTGGGTAAAGATAAGACTCTTAAGGAGTTTATCCCCAATCCTACTGGGAGTCCAAGATTAGCAGTAATCCTAAGTCCATTGAAGCTAGGCTTCTATTGGGACTAGGTTTGTGTTGGCTATAAAAGAGAGGCACCCTCGTGGATCTAAGGTACGCTTTTTATATTCTGAATAGTGAGTTAAGCACTTTTGCTATCTTTGAGAGATAACTGACTTGATCGTCGGAGTGCCCCCGGGTGGACGAACCACCGCCGGAATCTCTTCTTTTTGTGACAAGTCGTTCAGGCTTAATCTATTCTGTCAGTATTCTCCAGCTGAGTGCTTGATTAGCATAATGGTGTGAAATTGACACCCACAACTTATCTGTCCATTTCACCATCACCAGTCGCTTCTGTCAACCATTGACAATTAATGACTTTTCTGATGATTTTTCAATGTGTATCTTTGTTACCAAGAAAGATTATAATTTGGACTAAATAACATATGACCCATAGAAATGAACTTTCACCAATTAAACCAAAACAAAAATACTATGAGGAGTGTAATATTTTCTTTTTTTCCTTTTTTTATTAGGGCAATTTCTCTTTCGTGAAATTTTACAAATATTAAAAAGCAAAATCATAAACTTTTTTTTATAAATTTATAATTTAAATTTAAATTTAAATAAACGTCTGACATGTAATTTTCCCTTTCTTATTCAAACCATTGGAGTCACTTCTGCATCAAAAAGGATGGGTGTCAAGTGTCTATTTTGATTCATAATTCACCTCAAATTCAATTAAAGCAAATTACTAAAATGGTTATAACTGCTTGAAAGGTGCAGTTGGTTGAGGCAATTGCTGTTGAGGCCGTACCTCATTTAATGACACATGATTTTGGAAACTTTGTATTAATATGTTAGAAATTAGTTCATTTAAGGGGTTTTTTTTTTTTCTTTTCTTTTTTTAAAGTTATTTAGAGTTTTCACAAACTATTATCCACGAAATAAGTGAGTAGTCTGTCAATTATACTAACTTGACCTTTTATGGATTGAGTTGATTCGGGTCTAGCATCAAGTTAATTTAATTTTATTTCGGGATAAAAGATTTCAAATTAGTTCAATTCTTAAGTTGTTGATTAGGTAACTTGAGTCAATCATGAAAATCCCACCCTTTTTTCTCTCTCTTTTTTTTTTTTTTAAATGTTTATAAATTGTATAATTTAATTATGTCTTACATGAACAATCTTATATATAAATCATAGTTTGTTAACTCAAATCCATTGGTGCGTTGAGTTGAGGATTGTTTGGAATAATCTAAATAAGTATATTTTTTAACTTTTTATAAAAAGATATTATGGGTGTTGATTTCCGACCTCACAAATAAACAAAGAACTTAGCTAGAGAGCATGCGACAGAATAGATTAAGCCAATCACCTGCCAACAAGAAGATGAAAATATCGCAGTGGCTCATCCACTCAGTACACTTCGACGATCAAGTCAATTAAACAATCTCTCAAATATCTCACACAAATACTCAATGTACAAATTAAAGTATATCCTAGACCCACAAGGGTGTCTCACTTTTATAGCCTACAGTGACCTAGTTCTCTAAAAGTTTCACTTCATAGGACTCAAGTACAATACTCATCTCAGGACTCTCAGTTAAATAGAGATAAACTCCTCAAGAGCCTTATCTTTATCTAGACTAAGAGCTTCCTCTTATCTAGGCTCTGGTCATCTATTCAAATATCTATAATCTCAGTATTACCATACCGAATCTCGACAATACCGTAATCATCTCAGCAACTATGACTTGCTCACGTGACACCTTAACCGATATCTCGGAGAGACCTCAGCTACGTAGTGTCATTCTCAAAATACGTCTCCACAAATATATAAAAAAATAAACAGGCAATATAACCAAAATAAATAAAAATATGTGTTCCGATAAGTCACGCCAAATATGCTCTTAGATTGTTTTTACACTTCCGTACAAATTTGGGTTTAAAAAAGTCAAACAAGATCAATTTGATTTTTTTATTTTACTTTAATGATGATCGAATTGACTCATGAGCACTAAGATTAACAATTCATAATTTTATAGCAAAAATAGACAAATAGATAAAAATAAAGAACTGATAAAACTCTAATGGACGTTTGGCAATAGACTGAAAAAATCAATATTTTCTAAAAATTAAAAAATCATCAAATCATTTTTCATGAATTAAAAAAATTTAGGAATTATTTAAAATGATCTAAATAAACATATTTTTTGACTTTTTTATAAAAAAAAATATACAGAAAAATAAAAAAATGATGTGACCGAAATAAATATGTTTATATAAGTATATTTATTTAGGAGATGCCAAACAAACTATCAATATCACATCAATTTTTTCACTTATAAATAACTTTCTTAAGAACTTTGCAAATACGTTAATTGAAAAAAAATACTAAAAAGTTTTAAAAAAATAAAAAGTTTCTAAAAAAAAGAAGCTCTAAACGCTTTCTTACTAGCTAATAAAAAAAAAAAAGGCGGACTTACACGTAAATCTTAATAGGTAAACTTATTATTCAATAAATCCTATGAGAATTAATGGCATGTTGCATAAAAAAACTATTAAAAAGTCACTAATTGTTAATTTTCGTTTGAAAATTTTGTAACAAAAAATTTCACTAATTATAAGTTTTAGCGATGGTTTAAAAAAATCATAATAAAAAAAGTCACTAATTTTTAACTTTTAATGACAGTTTGAAAAATCCGTCGCAGAAAAATGTCACTAAGTGTAAGTTTTAACTATAATTTATAAAAATCGTGACAAAAAAAGTCACTAATTGTCAATTTTTAAAGACATGCAAAAAATCGTCACAAAAAATTATTTTTGCGACGATTTTATTAAGACTTATTTTTAATAGGATTTGATAAGAATTAAATCTAACTATTAAGACTTATTGATAATTTATCCTTAAAAAAAAGGTAAATTACAAATCTACTCTTGAGTCAATCATAAAAATCCATCTCTTTATGCCTTTAAAAAATATTTATAAATTGTATAATTTAATTATATGTCTTACATGAACAGTCTTATATATAATCATAGTTTGTTATTTTGCAATGTAGTCACAGACTTAGGGTTGGTTTGGAATGTGGTTTGCCATTTTGATTTTTTAGTTATTTTAATTTGGAGGTAAAAAATCATGTTCGTGATGAATATTTTTTAGTTATTTTATTTATTTTATTTTGTGAGAAAAAATAAAATAATTATGGTTTAAATATGATATTTTATCTTATTGATTTTTTAATTTATTTTATCTTTTTGTGACTATTTTAACTCAGATGTGATATGCCAAACTAGCACTAACCCAAATTAACTCAAATCTTTAAAGGGGTTGAGCTAGATTGTTTTTACACTTCGGAACAAATTTGGGTTTAAAAAAGACAAACAAGATCAATTTGATTTTTTGTGCTCGTGTTCTTCCTCAGACGGTGACTAGATTAGAATATCATCAATAAACACCACCACAAGCTGGTCCAAGTACGGAGTAAAAATCTTATTCATTAAGCTCATGAACACGGCTGGTACATTAGTTAATCCAAAGGGCATTACCACAAATTCGTAGTGGTCATATCGGGTTCGGAAAGCAGTCTTTGGTACATCATCATTCGCGACCTGCAATTGGTGATAGCCAGATCTAAGATCAATCTTTGAATAACATTTTGAACCTTGAAGCTGGTCAAATAGGTCATCAATCCGTGGAAGTGAATATCGTCACCCGATTGAGTTGCCGATAATCTATGCATAATCTCAGTGTTCCGTCCTTTTCTTTACAAAGAGAACTGGTGCTCCCCATGGTAAGGTACTTGGTCGAATAAATCCTTTTTCCCGTAATTCTTATAGTTGCGTTTTCAATTCCCGAAGTTCGGCAGGAGCCATATGGTGGAGCGTCATGGATATTGGTGCAGTACCCGCTTGTAACTCGATACTAAAATCTATATCATGATGTGTTGGTAATCCTGGCAATTCCTCAGGAAAAACATCAGCGTATTCACAAACTACACGCGAAAGATTTAATTCCGATCGGGTTTCTTCATTAATGATCAAACTTGCTAACCACCCAGCCAATTGCCTATGCCACCGCGTTTTACGATTTGTCATACTCAGGGAATCCTCTCTATCCCCCTTAAATTAAAAGCATGTCCCACTAGGTGTACAAGTTGTCACCCTCTTCTGGTAGCAATCAATCACTGCTCAGTGGGCCGATAACCAATCCATACCTAAGATTATGTCAAAATTGGACAAGTTCATGACCTGAAGGTTGAAACTCAAGTGTAACCCTGACACTTCTAGTTCATACCCTCGACAGATTAATCCTACCCTAATACTTCCTTCTAAGGGTGATGCAACCCGTAAAGTAGTTTCTAAAGGTTCACATTCAAGACCTAACGATTTAACACATGATGTTGATATAAAAGAATGTGATGCACCAGAATCGAATAGAATATGAACCTATGAATTATAGAGTACAATGTTACCTCTAATTACTAATGGGTCTTCGTCCTCTTTCTCTGATCGTAGGGTCTAGCCCATATTCGAACTTTCTTGCATTTTCCCTCTCAATTGACCTTATTGTTCTAGAATCTGGTTTCCAATGTGGCTCAAGATTTCAGCTGCAGGTATTGGTCCATTCTTAGGGTTTCAATTACATGATACTTCATTCTTATTGCGTTATTGCTCGCGAGCTCATATGTTATCGTTTGTCTCGGTGTAGCCGTTGGCTCGAGTGTGGTTCACTTTTGTGATGGTTGAGTCTTCTGTCATTGGATGTTTATGACCATATTGTGGGTTCGCCTTTTTCTCGCACCCCCGCCTTTCAGGAAAGGGGTTTGAAAAGAAAGGCCCTCACAGTTCGCACTCTACCTGTGGTTCTGAATCTAGTCTTACAAGTACAATGTGAAATTGATAATCACCAAGGAGTCCAATTCTGCAAATCATTTTGGAAAATTGATTTTGAATCAAATAATACCAAAACTGGACTGCTTTGCCAGATTATAGAGTCGCCACCTAAATATTTTGGTTTTGGGAAATTTAGGAAACCCTAACTCGTGCCAAAGGCCACGTGTCCGTCATCACCAAAGTTGCCTCAGCTCGGGAACTTAGGTACGAGAGGGAAAGGTCCTGAAATGAGCACCCCTGCTCGCTTGATCAAAGATCAGCCTCTACTAATCATGATATGTTCTTTTATAAACCTCATGTGTTCTTATTCTGGTTATTAGTTAACTTTACTATGTGACGCGCACAAGCAAGTATAGATTAAAATCGCAAGAATTAGAAGGAATTCAACTCATGTTTGCTTTCGGAAATGGTTTGAATTTGCCACCCTCAAATGGGCTTAGAAATGCGGATTTGCCACCTCAAGTGGGCTTAAAATATGATTTGCCACTTCGCAAAGTGGGCTTAAAATGTGCATTCATTGAATTGTTCCAATTCAAACAACAAAGCCTTAATTCACAGACATTCATGTAGTTTAGTATTTAAGCACATAGCCTCATGGCAAGCATGCGAAACATGGCAATATGGCAATCACACTCATGCAAGTATGCTAAAGTGTAAAAACTTACGGAGTACTCTGAGCCAAAACAAAAGCTAGTTAGAAAAATGCATGATCCTAACCATGTTAAATGTCTAATGCAACACATGCAATATGCATTTAATAGGCTCGGCTACTAATATGGCATTTGATTCTGTTCAATTTGATAACATGCTTTGAAACACGTATTCAAATAAGTATTGAATTGATAATGCAGTTTGAATGATGCGCCGAGCCTCGGTGCATGCAATACAAATGAATGGATGCAAGCATGCGAGCATAAGGTATGCTAATTGAAATATATCCCTAATCTCACCATCAAAAGCGATTAAATAAAAGGGAGAAAGACGCGGGGTTGGAAGACATGCACACACACACGCACACTTATTATAATATTGTGCCCTCGCGAAGGAGGGTCCGAATGAATAAAAGCTAACCTACTCTAAGCTAAGCTAATCAAACTAATCTAATTAAACTAATTAGACTAATTATTACAAATCAATCGAATAACTTGCAAACTAATTACTAATTATTACAACACTTTAACTAATTATCAAACTAATCAATTAAAATGAGTGTACACTAACTAAACATGCAAGACATTAAGCTATGCTGCCACTGCTCTGCTTCGGGAAGTGGAAGATGCATGCGCTCGGTTTTTGCCCCGAAAAGGCACTGTTTTGCTCTGAGAGGCTTTGTTTGCAGGGTTGACCATACTCCAAAATCTTTCTGCTCCAATTTACCAAATCTTTGCTGAGGATTGCACCAGTAGCCTGTCGGCCATGAATGGTTGCAGCCAGCCCCCTGCCGGCCAAAAGTGTGCTTTGCTGGTCAAGAATAAGGCACTGCCGGCCATCAGTGAGCCACTGCATGCCACTGGTGCTCTGGTTCACCACACTGCAACAGAGTACAAACAGAGCAAAAGAAAGGTTTTTCCAAGGGTATGTTTGTACTGTACCCCTCCTTATCATCTTAAAACCTCAAAGGAGTAGCACTCTTGGATCCAAAACCACCAACCAAGTATCTTCGATGCATGATGGTCAAAGAACCAAGGAGTACAATTTCATTGTATGCAAAAACAAAACTCAAGACCACCACCTTATCATGTGTGATCAAAGGCAATAGAGACCAAAGAGATTGGCTCAGTTCATCATTTTGAGTATGAAATGCTCAAATCTTCCTTGTGTTCAATATAACGTCCGATTGAACACATGCAATGCAACACAACATGCTTATCTTGCTCAAGTTTTACTTATCACTTTTGTTTACTCATTTTAAGTTACCAACTCATTCTTTAATTGATTTAGTCCATTGGTGAGAGTCCTCTAGAGAGAAAGAAGTTTCAACCAAGGGATAATGTAAGGCAAAAGAGAGTTCATGCCGTTGGTTAGTAGAAACCCTCAAAAGATGATTAAAACCATTAAGCACAAACTCTATCTCAAGTTTAAAGGATCCCAAACTTGAAACAGCTCTCAAAAGCAATTTAAAGAGTAAAACAAGTGGGAACATGACAGAGCTATATATGCTGAAATTACATGCAAAATGACACTACAACATGCAACTAACTCAAACAATTCATGTTTAAAGGCCTAAAACAATGAGCTAGTGAAGGAATTTACACTACAACTATGCAATACAAAGCTCAAAAGCAACAACCAGCCCAAAATAGATGCAAAACAGCCCAAAATATAGCTTAAAACATTCTGAAATTAAGCTAACACAAGCTAGAATAATAGACTAAAACATGAAGCATGCTAGACTAGTAAGCAAGACACAAGGAGGAGAGGCTAACCCCTCCAATTTTGGACTTCAAAACATGTTTTTAGCCACTGAAATAGCTTGAAAAACAGTGTTTAAAAGCTTTGAAAAAGATGATGCAAGGGTGGGAAACACAAGAGCAAACGCCTCCAAAACAAGGTACAAAGAAAGGCTATCAACCCCTCAACCTTTAATGGCCTTTGGACCCAAGCTTCAGCCCAAAAACACAGAGTTTTTATAGCCCAAAATCAGTTGAAAGACATGCTAGAATGAAGACAAAACTAACTAAGACTGTGATAACCCTGTTCCGTATTATGCTAATTGATCTTAATTATGATTGTGATTATGTGTTTAATATGATTTTGAGTGCTATTTATACGATTATATGTGGTTTTGAATTTCTATCTATTCACCGTAGGAAAATCTGTTTGATTTTCTGCTTTAGGATTTAAATTGAAGGCCTTAGAGGCGTCAGAAATCGAAATTGATTACACCATTGTGATTGGCGTAATTTTTAAAGCTTATGGTGAAATTTAATTGGAAATTGATTCGAAATGAAATAATTAGATTCAGAATGATTAATTGAGCTCAATTACTTAGCCTTAATCAAATTTGATTAGGCAAACATATAAAAATGGCCATATTACACTTAACTTCACTCCTCTTAGACTCAAAATCTGAAAATCACTCTAGAGAGAGAGAGAAAGAGAGGGCCGGTTTTAGAGAGAGGAAGAGGGAAGATTGTGTATTTTGGCTCAAAATTTGTGAATTTGGAAGACTATCTCAAGAATCAACTATAATTTTCAAGATTGGAGCTCATATGTGAGTAATTGAGCATAAATTCATAAGTTTGAGTTTGTAATTTTGTGGATTCAAAGTTAGATGGCAATTGAGAATATGATTTGAAATGTAATTGATGAATATGGAGCTTATATGTACATGCATGTGCATAATTGCCATGAATTTGTATAATTGAGCATGATACATATGATCCATGAAGAATTTGATGTCAATTCATGCCTTTGATCATCATTTACATCATTTAAGTTGGAAATAGGAGTTGTATCCCACTTGCAAATACAATTCATAGAGGTATGAGTCTTGAATACATGAATTTGTTATGTTGGAAATAAGTTTGGTGTAATTTGGGGCATGCATGAAATTAATTCATGAGATTTGAGCTTCATAATGTGATGAATTGGTGTTTGTATCATGTTAGTAGATGTATATGAGAACTATGGGTCATAAAATGCAAGATATATCAGTTTGAATGCAAGTTTGAGCCTCAAATAGAATTCTGGAAAACCTAGAATTCGGCATGTCCGCTCGAGCGGGGTAATGGCCACTCGAGGGTGAAATGCTAGCTCCCAACAATTTTACAGACATTGTCGTCTGCTCGAGCGGGGAGAATCACGCTCGAGCGTCCAAGGCACATGTTTGACATTCAGCTCGAGTGTCCAAAGTCGCGTTCGAGCATGAATATAAGGCAACCAATACTTTTGCAGACCATGGGGTTCGCTCGAGCGACGAAATCCACGCTCGAGCGGGAAGCCCTGTTTCAGAAACTTTGTAAAGGTGTTTTGTGTTTCATTTTCTGTTCTCTTTCATTTCTAAGTACTCTTAGGCATATAGTAAGCATTGTAAATGAGTTAAAAGAATAAGAAAGAAGCCTAAGAGGGATGTATGAATCAAGAACGGATTGAATCGTTTATGACCCATTATGTTCATGAAATGTGTAGGGTCAAGCACAAGGGCAAACCATCCGGCAGATCACTGTGAGTAATATCTTAGTAAAGATATTTTAAAGTATGTTATTTGTCCAATTACTTACTCCTATTTGAGTTCATAAGTTTGTTTGAATTGTGGGCAAATATTTGTTATACCATACGATTGGGCCAAATGCCGTTTGTCATAATTGGTTGGGCCAAAGGCCGTCGGATATGAATGATTGGGCCAAAGGCCGTCGGACATGAATGAATGGGCTGAAGGCCATCGGACATGAATGAATGGGCTGAAGGCCATCGGACATGAATAATTGGGCCAAAGGCCGTCGGACATGAGTAATTGGGCCAAAGGCCGTCGAACATGAACGATTGGGCCAAAGGCCGTTTAACATGAATGAATTGGGCCTGAGGCCGTTTGATATGTTTGGATCGCTAGTCATTTGATATATTAGATAGAAATATGAATTGGGCCCAAGGTCGTCTGATTTATTTTGTTCTAAATACCGTTTATGTACTTTCTCCGCTTGATATTATTCACTGGGCTTTCGCTCACTCTCATTCATGTGATTGTAGGTGAGCCAAGCAATATCCAAACCCAGCCCCAGTGAAGCAGGTATGAAATAGTCAAGTTTTAAGGAGTTAGCCCATACGTCTCACGCACGAGACTTGTTTTCGCCCTTTTGTTCTTTTGTTATATTCTGTTATGTTGGCGAGAACTTTGGTTTACAGTTGTATATAAGCTTTTAATTGGTTGACCATGACTTGAATGATCTTGTTGTGTAAAGCTATGTGTTAACTTTCTTTGGTGTGGGTTATTAATGAATATATGTGAAATGTTATGATGTGCCATGTAAGCACAACTCTATGGACAAAAGTTTTAAGTTGCTTCCGTTTTGGCCCCTTAACTCTGTTGAAGTATATCTAATTTGGTCTGAGGCCATAGGTAATCTCTTGGTTACTGGTCAGTTATGACCTTAACCCATGGGGGCGGGTTCGGGTCATGACAAAGACAATAAGCTAAAACATAGGGTTACACTACAACCATGCAAAAGACTACTCATATAACACAAACAACTTAAAACAGAGCTAAAGCAACCCAAATCAAAGACAAAAAACATGCTGGAAATAAGCTAAGTTAAGCTACAAAAATATGCTAACATATGAAACTAACTAGGCATGAAAGCTAGACACAAGGAGGGGAGGCTAACCCCTCCAATTTTGGACCTTAAAACAAAGTTTTTACCACTGAAAAACCTCTGAATTTCAGTGGTTAAAAGGCCAAAAGAGTTGGTTTGAAAGGGATGAAAAGATGGCACAAAAGTTTAACAAGCAAAGAGATAAGAATGGTGGACCACCCCCAAACTCAAAATAGCCTCAGACCACAATTTTTAAGCCTAAAAAATAGAGGTTTTTGTAGTTGAAAACCAGGCCAAAAATAGTACAAAAAGATGGCAAAATAAGTTATGCAAAACAAGTTTAAAGGGTAAAGGTTATACCTCTTGAAGCCAAGCACACTTTAGGCACAAATGAGGTACCAAATCAAGCTAAAATCACCTTCTAAAGCTCAAAGAAGGTCCCAAGGAATCTCAGCCCAAAGATAACCAACTTTGGTCAAGGATGTATAGGCAAAGGAGAAGTATATCTCTACTTGTATGCACAAAGGTTCAAGAGAGAGAGAAATCTAGAGGGAGAGAATTGTAGAGAGAGAGGATTTGTAGAGAGACCAAAATTTTTTTTAACCTCTAAAACCATAGAGAATGGCCTCTATATATAGAAATACAAGAGCTCAAGTCAAAAGTATCCCAAAATGGACAGCTGGAACAGCTGGAAGACAAATATCTGCAAAAATTTGACTTTTTGCACCAATGGCCGGCAAGGGATCATTGATGGCCGGCACATGTCCATTCTTGGCCGGCAAGGATCACTCTTGGACGGCAGGTAGCCGGAAAAGGCCATTCATGGCCGGCACATGGCCAACAACCTCCACCTCTAGTTGGCTAGAAAAATTTGTTTTTTGGGCCCAACTTCAAATGGACATATCTCCTTCATCTGGACTCCTTTGTAGGTCATTCTTAAGCCTAAATTTAAGCCCTGGAAGTCATCTTTCCAATAGTGGCAGCCTCACATCAAAATTCCAAGTGTTTAAGAAGATATGTCTCTTTTAGTGAAGACTGCTCAGTTTCGATCATACCCAAATTCATGCCTAACTTCTTCTCCAACTTGGTTTCTTCTCTCCACTGCAATTTTCTTCAAATCTGAACCTTTAAATAAGATGTTTTAAAGATTTTTTTTAAAGAGTTCACCTCTCTTCCATTCATTTCCACTTTGTCCTTGCTCGGTTTACTGAAAAGCGCAACATTTAACGAAATGTGAGCCTCGGAACATCGTAGGAACTTTTTTTTCAAAAATGTTTTGAAAGAGAGGGTTTTAAGGTCTAAAAATCATTTTGATCAAAATAGTTTTGGTCCAAAAAGGGGTATAAGGTTGGGATTTGACGCTCTCTTGGCCGAAGAAATCGAACATTTGCACAACATAACCTTCACCATCAGATAAGCAATCAGTGGCGCCCAAGTCTTAAAGGCGGTCAAAAATGGGGTGTCTACACATATATGTATAATTTAAATTTCATATACATGTATTATGTAAATGTATAAACATGGTTTTGATACCAACTAAGTGCTCGTAAGGGGGCTAGGCTAAGCACGTCTATCAACGATTTATAAGGTGCAAGTGTCCTATAAGCAATCCCTGCTAGTGGACTCACCTATACGCGACTTGGGTGACGTCCCACTTCTCCTAACTCCATTCTACCCTTATGTGGCACAAATCCAGGAATATAAATACACATAATACAAGTATATAATAAACAAATTATGACATATATTGTCTCATGTTTTATTGTTGGGGTGGAGGCCTAACGGCGGCCGCCCACACACAAATAAACTCCTGTATTTGCTGTTTTACTCTGGCTATTTGTTGCTCACAAAATTCTATCTGTTGTGTATCCCACAGCTGAAAATACGGATCTTGAAGACCTGTTAGATAATTATTACGACTTGTATTATAAAATTCTAAAACGTTTAATAAATCAACAAGTAAATCTACAGAGGGCATACATTAAAGAAAGAAATACTTACAATCACAATCTTCAAAGCAGCTTAATTCTTCAATACTTAATTTATATATTGGAGAAATGTTTACAAGATGAGAGAGGGAGAGCTTACACCAATAAGACTGGAAATTTTAAAAACTTATTCTTTAAAAACACACACACTCTGCCTCAACAAGGGTGAGGTCCTTTCTTTTTATAGACATGAAAATGGAAAAGATAAGATACAAGGAGGACATGTGACGTGTCTTAATGGAGTGGAGTTGATCGTCTTTATCCTCAATGAGTCAGCATCTTATCTTTTTGTCTGGTTGTGGATAGATGGCAGACAGGGCATCTACTTTTGCCGAAAATGTTTTGTCGTTTTATGCTAACGGCTTTGCTGGTGGGTGACAAAGCCTATTATGCTTTGCCTTTACCTTTTTTATCCTTTTCTTTGTCGATTTTGTCGGCAATCATATTGGTAAGTGAATCCCAAAAATCACCAAAGTTGGGTTCATCATCTTCTGGTGCTTGTGATTCTCCGGCTAAAACAACAAATTCATTTTCATCCTGGTCAAGATCATGATCTTCATGATCTTGACTAATGGTAACAGCTTTCATGAAAGTATCATCACTGGAGAGAGTTTGAAGGAATTGTTCCTTCTTGAAATCCATACTTTTAATAATTAATTCTATTTCTAACAAATTAGGATATTTTTGTCGTAATTCTGTTTGGATTTGTAAAAACGGATTTTGAGTAAGTGGTTGGTTGGGAATAGTTTTTGGAATAGCATCCCAACAGGCTTGAGAATGTGCATTGATTTTCTAGACAGTTTCTGGTAGAGTGGGGTTCATACCCTTATCCCACCATCTCACAAAGAAAACTTTTTTGAGACGTAGGATCTTATTCTGATAATCACACTGAAAGTCTCATTTCCAAATCCATGGAATTCCAAAACGGATTGTGAAATGGACTAAGGATTTTGTAATAAAGATATCCTTATTTACTAGTAAATGGGAATATGCAACATGCCATTCATTATAGGCTTCCCTGATTGGTACGAGTAAAACTTCTAACTGTAACCCAAATTTATCCCATCAAACGAGGAACCAAGAAGGGACATCATTTTTAAGAACATCCGGGCAAATACGGATAAACCAAGAATAGTTGTTAATGGGATTCTGGTAGTAAAATGTTTGAGTAAACGCATCAATATAGTCCCAATAACTATATCGGGTTTCTCGGTTGTGGATGTCAAGTTGGCAAGTTGTATGCGGATGGATGCCCCATGTGGTAATGGACATAATGTTTCTAATAGTTATTTTGCTATACTGAATAGGGCTAGCTGTTTTGGAAGGATCATGCAAAGTGTGCTTGATCTCAGCAGAAGCAGTTTCAATAAGTATATGTTCATAGACATAACGATACTAGTCAAAATGATAAGGAAATTGTTGCGTGGTAAGATACTTACGCTTAATTTTCCATGGATCGGACATCCATTTTTCATCGGCTGGTTCAATATAGAGGACTGTTTCCTCAGTAATATTGTTAGCAGTATAATGTTTTTCAGGCTTGAGGAGAACATCCTTAACCGTTTAACTGGATTCACCTTTACTGATAGAGGCTTGCAGCCTTGGGAATTCTGGTAAATCTACTCTATAGGGTAAATTAGAGTGATGACTCATATTAGATAGACTTCGGCTTAGAGGCCTTTGGAATGTAAGGTAAACATTACCTCCTTGGGTCTGGATAACATTATCAAGAGTTTGTCTGAGAATTGGTATGACTGGTATAACATTCTTAATTTGCCATCTTTCTGGAAAAGTAATATTGTTCCAAGGAATCATTTTAGGAACAGCTACCTGATTACTAAAAAGATTAGTAGCAATAATGACAATTTGTCCGATCTCATTGTGTTTTTTGATATAAGAATTTAAAGTACTCAAAATCTTAAGATGAATTCTGAAAATAGCTGATAACGGTGGTGATCCTTGTAAATACTGGTAACAATTAGTTAAAATTCTAAGTTCAAGAACTTTAGACAAGTTAGGGTCTATGAGTGCTATACTCAAATTTGGATAAATATTGAAATATATTGGTCCATGAGATAAACTGGTTTCAATGGCTCCCATCAAAGAAGCTTTCCAATCAAGGCATCTACCATCCGTAAGTGTACAAGTAAGACTGGTATTTTATCCTAACAGAGTTAAGGGTTTAAAAGCTATCTAGACAAGTCCTATATGGACATATTTATGTTTTTCGAGAAAAGGTACTAAATCCTGTATTTGTAGTAATTGAATTACTTTATCATCATTCTGTAAAGGAACTTCATGTTCAAAAGTTTTAATGATTTTCTTACTGGTAAAATCAAAGGTTCCTATTTTATAAATAGTTTCTGGTTTCACTTTTGAGATTGTCCACTTATCAAGGGCTTCCCTAACGTCCTGGTAGGCAACTAGTTCTGTTGCTTCTGACGTAGAAGCTACTGTATTGACTACTGTTGTGATGGTTGAGTCTTCTGCCATTGGATGTTTATGACCTTATATGTATGATTTAAATTTCATATACATGTATTATGTCAATGTATAAACATGGCTTTGATACCATGTAAAATGGGATAAATATGGGCATCTAAGGTTCTGAAGTAATTCACGGCTATGGTCAGCATTAAATGTACCGCTCCCAACAAAATGGTAAAGAATTGTCTAGACTAAACTGCATCCTCTCTTTGAGTAATAGTATTACTAATAGGATCTATTTCAATTTTGGTAGCATTTAAGACTTCATTCTGTTGAGTGGGAGTGAGAACATTATCCCACCATAGCCCTGATTAGAGGCATCAGTTTCGACAATCTTCTTCCACACTAGATTAAGAAGATGTAGGCAAGGAAGTTGCTTAACTTTAGCCTTAATTTTTTGTACTGCTTGGGTATGTTCCATAGACCAAGGAGGAGGATTTTTCTGTAATCTAATATAAAGAATAGATGCATCCTGGGATAATCGATGATAGTAGTCTCGAATATAATTTAAACTACCAAGAAATCTCTGTAATTGAGTTTTATCTTTAATTTCATCAGGAAATTTAGATGCAGACTCTATACTGTGGTTAATGGGTATAATACTTCCATTATGAATGTTATGACCCAAAAATCGTACTATTGTCTGAAAAAGTTTCATTTTTGGTACAGAAATAACTAAACCATTTCTGATAATAATATGCTTAAAGATATTAAGATATTTAATATGCTGATCGATAGAAGATGACAAAATAAGAACATCATCTATATAACATATAGCAAATTCTCTATAAAGAGTAAAAATGTTGTTCATGATATGCTGAAATTCTGAAGAAGCATTTTTCAAACCAAAAGGCATAACATTCCATTCAAAATGCCCAAAAGGCACTATAAAAACTGTTTTATAACGATCCTGGTCTGCAATTTGTACTTGCCAATACCCTGATTTAATATCAAATTTAGAAAAAATTACAGCATCCTGTAAACGATCTAAAAGATCTTTTTTATTCGGAATTGGATATCTGATCTATTTTAAAGCGTCATTAAGAGGTTTATAATTGATTACCAATCTTGGCACACCTCTTTCTATTTCTGCATTTTTATTAACATAAAATGCTGCACAACTCCAAGGTGAGTGGCTAATTCTGATTAATTTTTTCTGAAGGAACGGATTAATTTCTGTTTTGCAAAGTTCGAGGTAGTCTTTTTTCATTTGACTAGGGCGAGCTTTGGTTGGGATGAATTTTTTCATGAAAATCAGGTTCGTAGGGAAGAGAAACAATGTGTCTTTTCTTTTCCCAAAAAGCATTTGGAAGATCACTACAAATTTCTATTTGAAATTCATTCTCAATAAGCTTGATTTTATTCTGTAAAGAGGGTTGTTGTAACCGTTGCTCAGTTGTAAGAAAATGAATTTATGTTTGAAGAAAATTAATTTGTTTTTCTTTAAAAGTAACTAAATCACGAATTTGATCTAATTATTTTGTATATGGTTCGGTTATAAATTCAAAGATAAGTGGTTGATTACTGATAGTCGTATGAATGCCTTTAGGATCAATCTTGGTGATAGAATCTTGGTGATAGGCGTTAAGAGACATAAAAATGATATTCCCAAAATAATGGTTGGAGACATATTTCTGATAATGAAAAAAGATGTAGATAAACAAATGCCCTGATTACATATAAGAGCTTCAGGTATTTTATACTTGATATGCATAGAATTACCACTACTACTAGTAAGTGACTGGGTAGTTTTTTGAAAATATCTGGTTGAAATTAATCCTTCCTGTATACAATTCATGTCAGCACCACTATCAACAAGGGCAACTGCATCTTTGATAATAAAACCAGGTTGAATAACAAAAGTAATACGAATATACCATTTCTGAAATGTAACCTGATTAACAAGCATTAAATACTAGTTATCTTTATTCGTCTTGTTAGAAGTTTGTAGAGCAATATCTGTACTTGTCTTTTTTGCAGTTTTAAGCTGATGTATATCGGATTGTATAACTTGATTGGCAGTTTGAAGGTGATTAATTTCTGTTTTTAAAACATTAATTTCCATTTTCAAGTCTTGAATGGTGATTGGTTTTTCAATAACAGGTGAAGATTGCATTCTATTCAAAACATCTTTCATGCTATAAGATTGAATATGAATCACAGAAGGTTCAGTACTAGCTTTCTGTTGTTGATAACAAATTTCTAAAAATTTGAGTTTCATTTCTGGATCCTTAATTTGCTCAGCCAGATCTAGCATAGATTTCTGATCATCAGTTAAAACATGAATACTAGGACCCCCAAGGGCCAAACTATTCAGTTCAACAATAGATTTCTAATAATTAATTTCAGAAATTTGGTTCAGGTTGGCCTGAACATGAGTAATCAAGGTCTGGTGTTTCTAGCTCATCACTAGAGGTGGAAGAGAAGTATAGCTCAGCGAGTCCATCTAACTCAGAGCTAATGTTCGTTTCTTCTTCAGATAAAGTCTGTAAGAGTTGTTGAGCTATAATAGGGTCTAAAGACATTTCCTTAATTTTCTATTTTAATTTCGATTTACATCGATTAGCATAATGCCCGATTGTTCCACACTTATAGCATTTAACATTCTTTTTTGATAAAGGCTTTTTAGTGGTTTTAGTGGATTGCCGTTCATGGGGGAAAAACTTTTTCTATTGAGATGGTATATTTTGAGTTTTTTTATAATATTTATGATTCTGTTTGGAAGGCTTTTGTGATGGAATTTGCAGGACTTCGAAGGATACTGGATATGGGTGTCATAGGCAAACTGATCACAAAATTTACCTAATTCTTTTTTTCCGATAAGATTCTGTTTTTTCATCTGGTATTGAAGTTTAAGGTCATTACACAAAGAAAGACCTTCTTTTATGATAAGGCCTACGAGTTGGCCATAGGTGTATTTGTGATACCCCTGTTCCGTAGTATGCTAATTGGTCCATAGTTTGAGTATGATTATGTGTTTAATATAATTTTATGTGCCATTGTGTGAAAATATGTGGTTTTGAATTTCTATCTGTTCACCATAGGAATATTTGTTTGACTATCTGCTTTGGAAATTAAATTGAAGGCCTCATCGGCCACAGAACCCAAAATTGATTGCGCCATTATAATTGGCATAATTTTTAGAGCCTACGGTGAAATTTAATTGAAAAGTTGATTCGAACCAGATTAAGTTGATTAAATTGGTGAATTGGTGCCCAATTGTTATTATTATTATAATGCATTAGTGGAGTTTGTTGTAAAAGGGGCACTACACCTCCATTCTTCTCCTTAGTAACATTTTGGCTAACCTTGGACTCAAAAATTAGAGAAAGGGCCAGCTATAGGGAGGGAGAGAGGGGAATTGTGCAATTTGGTCTTGAAGGCTTGGAAGTTGAAGTCTAATACAAGAATTAACCTTAGCTTGGGAAGATTAAAGCTCCTTGGTGAGTAAATCATGAGTTTAATGTGTAATATTGTGTATTCAAGCTAGTTGGGTAATCAAGAGTAAGAATTGAAATGGAATTGAGTTGTTTATGTTGAATTAAAGGTCAATGTGTGCATGCATGGGTATAATTGCTTTCAATTTGTGTATTTGAGCACAAAATGCATGATCCATGTAAGTTTTAAGTTGAAGCTCATGTTTTAACCACTTCTTCATCATATGAGTTGAGAATAAGGGAGATATGTCACATGCATGTACAATCCATGGGAGTAGGAGGTTGAATGGTTGAATTTATCATGTTGGACATGAGTTTCGTGTAATTTGGAACTTACATGTGATTAATTAACAAAATTGAGCTTCATTGTGATGTGATTTAGTGTTCGTACCATGTTAGTACATAAATATATGGAGTTTGGGCCAAAAATCATGAGTTGAGACCTTTGAACATTGAATTTGAACTCCAAGAACAGTTCTGGAATTTCCAGAAAGTTTGATACCCGCTCGAGCGGGTAAACCGCCGCTCGAGCGTAAATTTCGTGCTCCCAGTACTTTTGCAGACATGGCGTCCGCTCGAGCGGGGAATCCCACGCTCGAGCGGGGAGCCATGTTGAGAGGCCTTCCGCTCGAGCTCCAGAATGAACGCTCGAGCGTAAATTTCACCTATCCAGTACTTTTGCAGGCCTTAAGGGTCCGCTCGAGCGGGGGCCCTGTTTTCTGAAATTTTGTATGTTCGTTCTGTGTTTCGTTTTCCGTTCTCTTTTACTTGCAAGCACTCTTAGGCATGCATTGAGCATTGTAATTGAGTTAAAGAGATAAGAATAAAGCCTAAAGAGGAATATGCGACTTAAAGAACGGATTGAACTAATTGTGACCCATATGTGTTACATGATATGTAGGGTCAAGCTCCAAAGCAACTCCACAAGCCGATCACTGTGAGTAATATCTGACATACGTTATTGTCCAATTGCTACTCCTATGTAAGTTTTGTGAAGTTTATTAATTTGAATGGTGGACATAGTTTGATATGAAAGTTTGAAAGGCCTATGTGCCAGTTTGATATGAAAGTTTGAAAGGCTTATGTGCCAGTTTGATATGAAAGTTTGAGAGGCCTATGTGCTAGGTTGATATGAAAGTTTGAAAGGCCTATGTGCCAGTTTGATATGAAAGTTTGAAAGGCCTGTGTGCCAGTTTGATATGAAAGTTTGAGAGGCCTATGTGCCAGTTTGATATGAAAGCTTGAGAGGCCTATGTGCCAGTTTGATATGAAAATTTGAAGGGCCTATGAGCCAATTTGATCTGAAAAGTTTAAAGGGCCTAAGAGCCAGTCTGATATAAGGGCCTAAGAGCCAGTCTGATATATAGGCCTAAGAGCTAATCTGATATGAAAGTTTGAAAAGGCCAAAGGCCAGTTGACATGAATGAATAGGGCCCCAGGCCGTCTGTTGTATAATGTTTTAATGCCTTACTTGATATTATTCACTGGGCTTTCGCTCACGCTCATTCATGTGTTTGTAGGTGAGCCAAGGGAGGTCCAGACCCAGCCCAGTAAAGCCTAAGTGGATCAACATAGGTTTTGGAAAGTCAGCCCTCGTGTCTCACGAGACCCATCTTCGCCCTTTTGTTATGTAGTTATATTTTGTCATGTTGGCGAAGTTTTGTATATGTTTGTATATAGTTTCACGGGTTGACATAGTTTTGAATGATCTTGTCTGTACAGAACTTTTGATACTTTAATTCCATTGTGAGTTATTAATGTTTATATGTATGACTTGTTTGACATGCCATGTAAGCACAGCTCTAAGGACAAAGTTTTTAAATTGCTTCCGTTAGGTCCCCATTAACTCTGTTAAAATACAGTTTGTTTGGTTTGAGGCCGTAGGTAATCTCACGATTACTGGCCGGTTATGTCCTTAACCCACGAAGGCGGGTAAGGGCCATGACAGTATTGGTCATAAGGAATGGCCATACGATCATGGCGATCTCAAAGTTCTTTCTGAACTTTTTCTGCAAAAAGAGTAGAAAGGCCATCAATAAATTTGGCTTTCCAATGTTCACTGTTAGTATCAGATCGTTGCATAACTTTTAATAAAAACATATCTTTGTACCAACGAAAATGGGTTAAAGATGGGCATCTAAGGTTATGAATTAATTCACGGCTACGGTCAGCATTAACTGTATCGCTCCCAACAAAATGGTAGAGAATTGTCTGGACTAAAGTATAAACTGCATCCTCTCTTTGAGTAACAGTATTACTAACGGGATCTCTTTCAGTTTTGGTAGTATTTAAGACTTTATTCTGTTGAGTGGGAGTGAGAACATTATCCTACCATCCCTTAAGGATACCTGTAAATCCATTAACAATGAATCTAACTATCTGATGGTCAGAATTATTATTCTGTTTACAAGCAGTGGCATACATAATAATCTAATGCATACATTCAAATATCTTATATTCAGAATAACCATCTATATTCCATTCATAAATGGTTTTTCCATGATAAAAGTTCTGGCCATGAAAGAAATCTTCTTCATAAAGAATATCCTGTGGAGTAGGTCTATGATAATAATACCTACTGGGGCCTTGTAAGGCTGTCCTGTCGGTTTGTTTTGGGAAAACGGTTCTGTTAACAGATTGCGTATCTTGAAAATTATTCTAGATTTCATAAATTAATGAAGGTGTAACCCCTTCACCATCTTCCTGTTGTATTTCTGGAGTTTGTTGAGTAGACAACATCTTTATAGAACTAGTGCCTGGTGCTGATTTTCCTAAGTTTAATTCAGTCATTTTCTTCAAAAGGGTATCCATAAATGCATTATCCTGTTGTACTGAACTCAACTTAAAATTAGTTACTTCTAAAGGTGGTTTAATATTTACCGGTTGAAGAGCTGAAGTGGAGGGTGGTATCAATTTATGATTTTTAAAAGTATTTATAGCTTCTTCAATTCTGG
Source organism: Camellia japonica (assembly GCA_030407325.1). NCBI lineage: Eukaryota > Viridiplantae > Streptophyta > Magnoliopsida > Ericales > Theaceae > Camellia > Camellia japonica. Next base: position 26,156,448 of record JAPPVO010000059.1, on the reverse strand, counting down.
TTAGTTGCTTTCCTACAGTTTGAAAGCACAACTTAGCATAATTATTTTGTTTAATTAATGGCACAATGTCTTTAGCCATTAATGTCTCTCTTTGAGCTATTTTGGATGGAGTTTCCACAAAAGCAATAATGACCAAAGGCTGGAATGAACCAAAAACATCACTAGGTGCTATCTCTAATGACTGTGGTGGTAGATGGGCAGATATTATATTTTGGCCATCTACAGTTTTCCATGTCGTTTGGATATTTTCTAAGACATTAAGCTGGCTGGGTGAAAGGGTTTCCATGACTGTAATAAATTCAAAGTACCATTCAGGAAAACATTGAAGAGTTTGATATTTTTCTAAATAATAGTAATACTGATTTTTTAACTGTTGAAGTTGATGCTGAGAATGGTTATTAAAATACCATATTCTAAATTCCTGATATTTAACTTGCATAAAATCCTAGTTAAGTTGTTTTCTAATTTCACTCCCTAGTGTAAAATCCATTAAATTTCAAAGTTCATATCACTAGCGGTTGGGCTCTCAGGCCTTATGATTTCATAAACACCATGAGGAATTTGGTTTTCGGATATATGAATCCCCTGGATTAGGGTTTCAGGAAGTGGATCACTGGAGGGTTGACTAGGAGGTCGAAAAGGCATTCCTTGATTAACAGATTCAATTGGTTCAGACATAGAATGTCTGGAGGATTCTGGTAAATCTACTCTATAGGGTAAATTAGACTGATGGCTCATATTAGATAGACTTCGGCTTAAAGGTCTTTGGAATTTAAGGTAAACATTACCTCCTTGGGTCTGGATAACATCATCAAGAGTTTGTCTGATAATTGGTCTGACTGGTACAGCATTCTTAACTTGCCATCTTTCTGGAAAAATAATACTATTCCAAGGAATCATTTTAGGAACAACTACCTGGCTACTAAAAAGATTAGTATCAATAAGGACAGTTTGTCCTAACTCACTGTGTTTTCTGATATAAGGATTTAAAGTACTTAAAACCTTAAGATGAATTCTGAAAATAGCTGATAACGGTAGTGATCCTAGTAAATACTGGTAACCATTAGTCAAAATTCTAAGTTCAAGAACTTTAGATAGGTTAGGGTCTATGAGTGCTTTACTCAAATTAGGATAAATATTGAAATATATTGGTCCATGAGATAAACTGGTTTCAATGGCTCCCATCAAAGAAGCTTTCCAATCAAGGCATCTACCATCCCTAAGTGTACAGATAAGATTGGTATTTTGTCCTAACAGAGTTAAGGGTTTAAAAGCTATCTGGACAAGTCGTATGTGGACATATTTATATTTTTCGAGAAAAGGTACTAAATCCTGTATTTGTAGTAATTGAATTACTTTATCATCATTCTGTAAAAGAACTTCATGTTCAAAAGTTTTAATGATTTTCCTATTGGTAAAATCAAAGGTTCCTATTTTATAAATAGTTTCTGGTTTCACTTTTGGAATTGTCCACTTATCAAGGGCTTCCCTAACGTCTTGGTAGGCAACTAGTTCTATTACTTCTGACGTAGAAGCTATAGTATTGGCTACTGTTGTGATGGTTGAGTCTTCTGCCATTGGATGTTTATGACCATATATGTATAATTTAAATTTCATATACATGTATTATGTAAATGCATAAATATGGCTCTGATACCAACTAAGTGCTCACAAGGCGGCTAGGCTAAGCACGTCTATCAATGATTTATAAGGTGTAAGCAATCCCTACTAGTGGACTACCCTATACGCGACTTCGGTGACGTCCCACTTCTGCTAACTCCATTCTACCCTTATGTGGCACAAATCCAAGAATATAAATACACATATTTTGGGGAAAAAAAATCCAAAATCACTTTTTATTTCATACACATCAATTAATCACTTTCTCTCTCTCCTCTCTCATTCTCAATCACTTTTTCTCTCACACACATCTACTCAACTACAACAAAATATCAAATCATCCCAAACTCCCATACTTCAAAACTATTTCCAAAGAGAAATGTTTGGGACCCCATTTTTTGGGGGTTCCATGACCCCAAATTTGATCTTGGCCCTTGACGTGTGTGTGGGGTCCACTTATGTATGTGTGGGCCCTACATTATGAGTGGTTGGGATGAGAGTGGGGGTTGTGGGGGTCATGTACGTGTGAGGGTCTCTATCACAATTGATTTCCAAAATATATAACCAAACAAACCACAAAAAAAATCTAAACTCTTTCCCCAATTTTTTTTTTCAAAAATTTATCTCCCAAAACCAAACCAAACAAGGCCATTATCTCTCTACTTTTTTACATTTTTTTTAAAAAAAAAAAGTCAAAAAATCAACTTTTAACCAACTTTCCAAAATAATCTTAAAAAAAGTAAAAATCACTTAGAGCATCTCTACTCAAACCTTCAAATTTTGATATGCCAAATTTTTTTGAAGGCTTAGTGACAAATTGACATATATCAATTTGATATGAAAACTCTCCACCCTGATATGTCAAATCTATTATTATATTATTTTTAAAATTTTAACTCTTTGTTTGAAAAAAAATATAAAAAATTAAGGGGTTTTTATGTCAAAATTGGCATAAAGGGGTAATACCAAATTCACATAAGCTTTTGGAACACTGAGTGGAATTGATACTTGCCAAAATATGACTGTTAGAGTGCCACATCATATTTGAAGTATCGGGTGAAATACTCTTAGGTCAAAGGTCCATTTCTGAAACTATTAATCTAATAAACCCAAGTTTAAATCTTTTTTACCCAAAAAGACATTATTTGTCCAAGAAGACACCTATCTGTTCAAATCTTATCTATTTGTCTATCTATTCAAATATCACTTATTTGTGTACTTGTCATTAGATGTCAAACTATTTGTTCAAATATAACCTATATGTACACGCGTTACTTATCTGTCCATTTCACCATCACTAGTCGCTTTTGTCAACCATTGACAATGACTTTTCTGATAATTTTTCAATGTGTATCCTTGATACCAAGAAAGATTATATCTTGTACTAAATAACATATGACCCATAGAAATGAACTTTTACCAATTAAACCAAAACAAAAATACTATGAGAAGTGTAATATTTTCTTTTTTTCCTTTTTTTATTGGGTCAATTTCTCTTTCGTGGGTATTTAAAAAATACTTTTTAAATTAGTGATAAATTTTACAAATATTAAAAAGCAAAATCATAAACTTTTTTGGGAAAATTGGTTTAACATTCCTCTCCAACTTTTAGTAATGGGAGAGGTCCACAATAATTTTTTTTGTAGTCTAAGGTCCCTCACCCATACCCATATATAACACCTACTCTTTCATTCTCTCTCCTCTCTCTTCTTGCACCCAACAACTCTTCTCTCTCTCTCTCTCTCTTTCATTTTCGTCCGCAGCATTGTTCAAAGCTTCATTGGCATTGACTACGACGAAGAAATTCACACTAGCAAGATCTATAAAGCTTTGTCGACGGAGATCGTCGATTTATATGAAGATTCCTGATAGTGCTTTATACAGCAAGATTTATATGAAGCAAAGCACTAGTCCTCATTGTTGTTCCTCCAATCACTAGTCCTCTGATAAACATTCCCCTGTCGACAAATATCACTACCCTCGGAGGACAAATATCAAGAAGCAGAGCACTAGTAAGATTTATAAAGCATTATAGCATATATGAAAGCAGAAACAAAATGCATCAATTACATATCCATAAGCACAACTGGAAAATATTCATCATTGCTTGTCTTACTTTTTTCTTGTTTCTTCTTCATTGTCTTTATTGTTGATCTCAATAAACTAAATCTTAAAATCTTCATACAGCATTTAATGAAGAAATTCTCATAAAAAGATGTATTCGGGAGCTAGGAACATGGATTCAGCAAAGAAGGTGTTTGATGAAATGCCAAGGAGAGAATGTCTAAGGTCCCTCAAATCAATCCAGAGAAATTTCAATCCAAACCAGAGAATTTCTTTGGACCAAACAAGAGAAAATTCAGTCCAAACAAGAGAATTTCTCTGGACCAGTCCAAAGAAAATTCAATTCAAACCAAAAAATTCCTCTAGTCCAAACCAAAGAAATTCAATCCAATAGACGAAGCAAAAGCAGCGATCGTTATGCATAAAAGTGAAAGACAATCCCGCCAAGAAAACACAACATTTGCCTAGTCGAAGATATGCATCTACAGAAAAGAACAAAGCCAAAAAAATTTGTGAACAAAGCTGGGACCATGAATTCGTATAGTAACTTGCTATTGTGGATCTTGGACGGGGCTTCATCTGAAGGGTTCAACTCATTTCTTTCAATGTTTAGAGACGTACGAGATCAAGACGGCCAAGTTTATCCAGATCTAGCTAGGTAGGAAAATCATACAACACAAAATGCTCACTAAAGATTGAAATGTTGGTTGGTCCTTGTATTTTTTGAATGTTTAATTCTAATGTCATTGCAAAAGGTTTTGTAGAAATATTAGTTTATACATAAATGGTTGCATAAACTGGATATGGAGTAATGGTTAACAACAACAGTATTGTTAATAAACAGAAGTTGAAATAAGAAAAGGAAAACGAAAAAAAGTTCTCTAGTTTGAACTTAGAGAAATTTCAATTTTCTTTGATTTGAGAAATTTCGTGTTGGTGATGTGTAAAATTTTCTTTGTGATGTGTCCAGAGAAATTTGGTGTTATGTGTAAAATTTCTCTGTGATGTGTCCAGAGAAATTTCGTGTGGGTGATGTGTAAAATTTTCTCTGTGATGTGTCCAGAGAAATTTCGTGTGGGTGATGTGTAAAATTTTCTCTGTGATGTGTCCAGAGAAATTTAGAATTTTTTCTGTGATATGTCTAGAGAAATTCTTTGGATCGATGTTAAGGGATCTTAGACATTATGAAAATATTGAGTGTCCTTTATGCTATAAAATCTTAATACCAAGGACCTTAAAAAAAAATCCCCAACTTTTTTTTATAAATTTATAATTCAAATTTAAATAAACTTCTGACATGTAATTTTCCCTTTCTTATTCAAACCATTGGAGTCACTTCTGCATCAAAAAGGATGGGTGTCAAGTGTCTATTTTGATTCATAATTCACCTCAAATTCAAGTAAAGCAAATTACTAAAATGGTTATAACTGCTTAAAGGTGCAGTTGGTTGGGGCAATTGCTGTTGAGGCCATACCTCATTTAATGACATATGATTTTGGAAACTTTGTATTAATATGTTAGAAATTAGTTCATTTAAGGTTTTTTTTTTCTTTTCTTTTCTTTTTTTTTAAGTTATTTAGAGTTTTCACAAACTATTATCCATAAAATAAGTGAGTAATCTGTCAATTATACCAACTTGACCTTTTATGGATTGAGTTGATTCGGGTCTAGCATCAAGTTAATTTAATTTTATTTCGGGATAAAAGATTTCAAATTAGTTAAATTCTTAAGTTGTTGATTAGGTAACTTAAGTCAATCATGAAAATCCCTCTCTTTTTTCTCTTCTTTTTTTTTTTTTTTTAAATGTTAATAAATTGTATAATTTAATTATATGTCTTACATGAACAATCTTATATATAAATCATAGTTTGTTAACTCAAATCTATTGGTGGGTTGTGTTGAGGATTGTTTGGAATAATCTAAATAAATATATTTTTTAACTTTTTATGAAAAGATATTATGGGTGTTGATTTCCGATCTCACAACTAAACAGAGAACTTAGCTAGAGAGCACGCGGCTAGAATAGATTAAGCCAATCACCTGCCAACAAGAAGATGAGAATACTGCAGTGACTCATCCACTTAGGACACTTCAACGATCAAGTCAATCAAATAATCTCTCAAATATCTCACACAAATACTCAATGCACAAATTAAAACATACCCTAGACCCACGGGGTGTCTTACTTTTATAGCCAACAGTGACCTAGTTCTTTAGAAGTCTCACTTCATAGGAATCAAGCACAATACTTATCTTGGACTCTCAGTTAGATAGGGATAAACTTCTCAAGAGCCTTATCTTTATCTAAACTAAGAACTTCCTCTTATCTAGACTCTTGTCCTCTATTCAGATGTTCGATAATCCCGGCATTACCACACCGAACCTTGACAATACCGTGATCATCTCGGCAACTATGACTTGCTCATATGACACCTTAACCGACATCTCGGAGAGTACTCAGCCACATGGTGTCATTCGTAAAATAATTCTCCACAAATATATCAAAAAGTAAAAAGACAATATAACTCAAAATAAATAAAAATATATGTTCCGGTAAGTCATGCCAAATATGCTCTTAGATTGTTTTTATACTTCAGTACAAATTTGGATTCAAAAAAGTCAAACAAGATCAATTTGATTTTTTTATTTTACTTTAGTGATGATCAAATTGACCCATGAGCACTAAGATTAACAATTCAAAATTTATAGCAAAAATAGACAAATAGATAAAAATAAAGAAGTGATAAAACTCTAATGGGCGTTTGGCAACAGACTGAAAAAATCAATATTTTCTAAAAAACTTAAAAAATCATCAAATCATTTTTCATGAATTAAAAAAATTTAAGAGTTATTTAAAATGATCTAAATAAACATATTTTTTGATTTTTTATAAAAAAAAATATACAGAAAAATAAAAAAATAATGTGACCAAAATAAATATGCTTATATAAGTATATTTATTTAAGAGATGCCAAACAAACTATCAATATCACATCAATTTTTCACTTATAAATAACTTTCTTAAGAACTTTGCAAATGCGTTAATTGAAAAAAAATACTAAGAAGTTCTAAAAAAATAAAAAGTTTCTAAAAAACAAAGCTCTAAACGCTTTATTACTAGCTAATAAAAAGAAATGAGGACTTACATGTAAATCTTAATAGATAAACTTATTATTTAATAGGTCCTATAAGAATTAATGGCATGTTTCATAAGAAACTATTAAAAAAGTCACTAATTGTTAATTTTAGTTTGAAAATTTTGTAACAAAAAATTTCACTAATTATAAGTTTTAGCGATGGTTTAAAAAAATTATAATAAAAAAAGTCACTAATTTTTAACTTTTAATGACAGTTTGAAAAATCCGTCACAGAAAAATGTCACTAAGTGTAAGTTTTAACTATAATTTATAAAAATCGTGATAAAAAAAGTCACTAATTGTCAATTTTTAAAGACATGTAAAAAATCGTCACAAAAAATTATGTTTGTGACGATTTTATTAAGACTTATTTTTAATAAGATTTGGTAGGAATTAAATCTAACTATTAAGACTTACTGATAATTTATCCTTAAAAAAAAGGTAAATTACAAATCTACTCCTTGAGTCAATCATAAAAATCCATCTCTTTATACTTTTTAAAAAATATTTATAAATTGTATAATTTAATTATATGTCTTACATGAACAGTCTTATATATAATCATAATTTGTTATTTTGCAATGTAGTCACAGACTTAGGGTTGGTTTGGGATGTGGTTTGACATTTTGATTTTTTAGTTATTTTAATTTGGAGGTAAAAATTCTTTTTTGTGATGAATATTTTTTAGTTTTTTTTTATTTTATTTTTATGAAAAAAAATAAAATAATTATAGTTTAAATATGATATTTTATTTTATTAATTTTTTAATTTATTTTATCTTTTTGTGACTCTTTAGCAGGGTTGAGCTAGATTGTTTTTACACTTCGGAACAAATTTGGGTTTAAAAAAGGCAAACAAGATCAATTTGATTTTTTGTTTTACTTTAATGATGGTCGAATTGACTCATGTGCACTACGGTTAATAATTCAAAATTTATAGCAAAAATAGACAAATGAATAAAATTAAAGAAGTGATAAAACTCTCAATGAAGAACTTAAAAAATCATCAAATCATTTTTCATGAATTAAAAAAACTTAATATCATATCAGTTTTTTCACTAATAAATAACTTTTTTAAGAACTTTGAAATGCGTTAAGTGAAAAAAAAAATTAAAATTAAAAAGTTTTAAAAAATAAAAGAGTTACTATATAAAATATAAAAAAAAACGCTTTCTTACTGGCTAATAAAAAAGGGTTAAATTACAAATACATTTGTTTTATGTTTTTGTCATTTTCTCAGTTTATCCCCCCCCCCCCTTCATTTTTTAAAGTTTTTTTCAGTTACTTCAAAAGCTAACTTATCTCTAAAATTAGATAAAAAAAATTGCACATCAATATTCACGTAATATAAAAATATTTTATTATATGTAATTCATATATTTGACACAAATCAAAATCTCAATATAATAATATATTTTTATGTTAGGTAGCAATTAACGTAAAATTTTTGTCTAATTTTGAAGAAAAATTAACTTTAAGAGTAAATTTGGAAAAACTTAAAACATGAAGGCAGAAATTGAATTTTTTTTTTCAAAGCTCAATATAAAAAAATAACCAAACATAAAGAGGAAAAAGTGTAAATTACTCAAAAAAATCCTCATAAAATAATTTTTTGTGTAATAAAAAAAGGTTGTCAAATATTTTGGATTTTGGTTTGATTATATATTTGTTTAATTTTGGAAAACGACATGGGGAAAGGGGATTTTTTTTTTTTTATTAAATATTCTAAAAAAAACAATTTAGAGGATTGGTCCACTTTTAAAATTATTTAAGAAACTAACCTGTTTTTTGAAATCACATTTTAAAAATACAATTTTGAAATTGAAATTACATTTTTAATATGTAATTTCATCTTAAAATTGCATGTTGAAAATGTAATTTCAAAAAGTAAAGTTCATGTCATCATAAATTGCATTTTCAATATGCGATTTGAAGATAAAATTAAATGTTGAAAATGCAATTTTAACTTAAAATTATATTTTCAAAATGTGATTTTAAAAAATAGATTAGTTTCTCAAATAATTTGAATAGTGGGTCAATTTTTTAAATAATTTTTTTTTATAGATATTTTTAAAAAAAGCTCGGGAAAGGGACCCTGTCCGTCGGCCGATTAACAATAAAATTAATGGGGCAAATTACAAACACCCCCTTGAGATTTGGTGAAAATACAGATTCTTCTCTGAGGTTTGAGAAATGACATCCTGTTCCTGATATTTATATTTTCATAACAAATTACTCCCTGAGATTTTTATTTCATACAGATTCCCCCTAATTTCTTCTAATTTATTATGAAAATTTGACTCTCATAGGGCAATTTATAAATTTTCAAATTTTAAGAAAATCTGTATTTTTACCAAATCTCGTCGAGGAGGGTGTTTTTAATTTGCCCAAATTAATTCGTCGAGACAGAGACGTCGTCGTCTTGACGTATCACCTCTTAACAGTGCCACTTGTTAACAAAGGTCGGTCGGACTCTCATATCGCCTCTCCATCTCTCTTCTCTCTCATCGAATCCGTCAGAATTCTCTCCCAACAATCGGTAAGCCCCATCGCTTCTCTCAATCGTCAATTTTGTGTTTATTCTCAATTTTCATGTTAATTACTACCATTCATTATTGATTTTGGGTTTATTTAGACTTAGGGTTTATCTATCAACTTGCAAATTGTTTTCCGATTTTCGATTATCAATTGTCTTATCGTGGTTTTCTTTGATTTTTTAGGCTTTTTTACTATTACCATTGTTGTTGTTGTGTTAATTTAGGGTTTTTCTATGATTAAAACAAATACTTTGGATTTCAATCGTTTGCAGATTGATTTAGGGAGTTTTAGGTTAATTACACTTTAGTACCCCTATACTTTTACCAAATTTTCACTTTTAGTCCTTTTACTATCAGTAACTCCATACATTTTTTGTCAAGTTGCAATCTGACTCTTACATTTTTGTTGTCTTAGTAACACACATATGCTTTTATTAAAATTTCACTTTAGGCTTACACTTTCACCAAAATTACACTGTGGTCCCTCCACTTTCAATTTCTGTAAGCTTTTATTAATGGTGGACGGAAGGGTGAGATTGGAATTTGATTTAAGTTGTAGGGAGTTAACTGTTACTATTGAAACTGAAGGGATAAAGTGAGATTTTGATAAAAGTGTAGGTACTAAATATAATTTAACCAGAATCTTATAAACACGCCTCACAAAGTGTTTTTCTTTTCTCTCTCTCCTTTTTTTTTTTTTTTGTTGTTGTTGTTGTTGCCGTCGTCGTCGTCGTCGTCGTCGTTGTCGTCCTGAAAGGATTTATGATAAAGAAACATTTCAAGTGATAGACGAAAGGTTATTGCTTGCTTGTCGTTAAGCAGAGTTAAGAGTCGAGTGTTTTGACTTTAGCTCCATTTATATGAATTAGTCACTAGCTCATAATTTGTTAGGAAAGTGGGTGTGGATGTTTTGTGGAAAATAAGGGCATGTTGTGCAAAGTTGATTTTGGTCTTTTGTAGGTTGGTGGGAATTTTGTATGTTTTGTCTGGCTTTACTGAACCACTAAGTTACCCTGACAAGGTCTAGCTTAGCTTTTTACATTTGAGCTTGGTAAGTGGATGACTTTAAGCTTGAGCTATTCAGCTTATTGAGATTGGTTGCAAAACTTGCAACAATGAATTGGTTTGGTTGCTCTTAATATAATGAGTGTGGTCATGAAAACTAGTGCTGTGTTCCTCTTTTGAACGGGACTGGTTTGATTATGTGTTTTGATGCATTGTTGCTCCTCAATAAGCAAGGCTGAGGCTAGGTATGTACCTAGTTTTCTTTCGACACATAAGTGGCTTCTTTTTATTGATTCAATAAATATGTGGGGCTGAATTGTATTTGAAGCATTTGCAGTATACGCATATATAAGAAAGCAACCTATGTTTGATGTTTAGGAGAGCTTGCAAATTTGTGTTTTGGTTGGGTGGTTCCAAGCACACATATCTTATCTGTTTTTAGGCCAAAACAATTACAGTATAGATAAAATCTGTGTAAATCAATCGAGTAGTTGATGCTCAGATTGAGATGAATTCGGGCATCAAATCTAGATGATGAGATGGCGTAACTTTTCTCATATAATTTTGTAACTACTTTTCGGTATAACAACTGTCAAACTGGTTTCTGTGTTTAGGATCCTTTTGTCTGTTTTCTTTTCAATAGTCTTCTATGATAAACCCTGAAAGTCTATACGTTTCATGGTTATACAGCTGGTACAAAATTACATGATAATGATGCTCTACGGTATGAGTTTATCTTATACAGATTTTATAAGTTTATTATGAACCAAACAACAAAATAGCCAGTATATTAGATAAACAAGTCATCTCAAGCTGGTTGTTGATAAGCATGCTTTTCTACGAGCAAATTTATTTATTTATTCCCATATTGCGAGGACTTGCTGTTTTAGAAGGAAACAAACATGCAAAAAGATTTTTCATTTTCTCCATCCCAAATAGTGGCAATTTTGCTCAGTTTTGGGGACCCAATTGATGCTGTTATCTTTTTCCTGCCTCCGAGATTTTGACCCTGGATTTTGATAGTCATATTCTGCTGCTATTCTATGCAAAGACAAATGTAAATATGTGCAAATCTTTTCGACTATTATCATATATATTTGTTTAGTCCATAGTGATTGATCCTTTCAGTAATGTTATATTTCATTTTGAAGAAAGTAGAAAAAATATCTGTTCCAGAGTTGACAACTTTTATTATGATTACATAGATGAAAATTTTTTAAATATAAAATTTAGTTTACCTTTCAGGCTTGACCTTACAGGACAACTGCTGTTGGCAATCAGAACAGAGAACAAGCTTGGGTTGATGGTCGATGGAGCCAGCTGCTTATTGAGTGGTTTAGTTTCTGGATGCGAGCAAGTGATGTTATTTTTGTAGTCATTTGCTCTATACTATCATAATGTGGAACTTCGCATCCAATTGCATAGCCGGCAGCATCGGACTCAAGAACGATTCTAAAAAACCAAATGAAGCTTGTTTGGAATGCTCAGATGATGATGCTTCTTCAGATTCTAGCAAAGAGGAGGGACTGGAGTGCCCAATATGCTGGGAATCTTTCAACATAGTTGAAAACGTGCCCTACGTTTTATGGTGTGGCCATACAATGTGTAAAAATTGCATCCTGGGGTTACAATGGGCTGTTGTCAAATTTCCCACTTTACCCATTCAACTTCCGCTTTTTATCTCCTGCCCTTGGTGCAATCTCTTGTCCCCCCGTTTGGTTTACAAGGGTAATCTAAAGTTCCCTCGCAAGAATTTCTTTCTCCTCTGGATGGTTGAGAGCATGAACGGTGATAGAGTGAAATTTCATTCCACCTTCTGTGGGGATCAACCACCAATATGGCCATCTAATTGCAAGTTAGCATTGGGAAGTCAAATAAGCAACCCTACTGTCAGGAGGGGTCAATACATTCACTATTCAGAACCATCGGGTTCAAACCTTGACCACAACCCCGTCAATAATCACCTCACTGTGGAGAGACTGCACACTTCCCTTAGGAAATCTCTGGTTTTCTTTGTTCATTTGACTGCAAAGTTCCCACTGGTTCTCATATTTCTTCTGATTGTCTTGTATGCAATACCCGCTAGTGCAGCCATCTTGGCCTTGTACATACTCATCACGGTTCTATTTGCTTTTCCATCGTTTCTCATTCTGTACTTTGCATATCCAAGTTTGGATTGGCTGGTGAGGGAAATCATCACTTGAGATGCCAATGCCTTTTGCTTCCTAGTTTGTGAGCGCTGTGGATAGTATTTCTCACCCCCAAAATGGTATTTCTATCCAAATTGCATCAGGGTGTAATTTGACGAATCACTTCTTTCAAAAACCAAGTTCCCATTCAGGACTGTTAAAACTACAATCCTGTTTTGGTATCAGTACAAGTATGCTAGCTTTGGTTAATTTGGGTTGCATTGGTTTTCCAGCAAGTAAACATCGTCTATCTGCCAACGCGAAGTTGCTTTTGTGTATAAGTTGCAGTTGAATAGTGATTGTCTAAATTGGTTGATTTCTGGTTAGAAAGCTTCTTTTCTTGCTTGTATGAAGACTTATAAATCTATGTTATATGATTGCAAGTTTTATGTGAATGCAAATGATTAGAGATGTCTCTTGATTCCTCCTGGAGAGTATCTGATGAAAGTGATTGAAAATTGATGCTTATTTTTGTTGATGGGTGTAAATTAGGTCTTGGTAGGTGCATCAGTGACAAAGTCCGGATTGTGATTCTCATTGGTTTGAAGAATCTTTGTTGAAGTGGTTAGTTAATGTGTCACTGATTGTACATCTCCCCCAGTGTTCTTCTGTGGCCCCTGTTTGGATCTTCGAATTACAGACTGAAAAGAAAAAGAAAAGACAAGAAAAAAGGAGTAAAACAGAAAATTCTCTTTTTCTTCTCCTTCTCATTTTTCAAGATGCAGACACAGCCTTCAGAGGAGGCAGAAAGTTCTGTCAATTTTGGTATTATCCAAATTTGTGGCAACTCTGTTATGACTGAAAGGCTCTGTTATTATTGAGAAAAACTTTATTTATACAAAAAAAAAAAATTATTTATTTTTATTTTTTTGTGTTTTTTGGAATGATGTGAAGGTGGATATTTATTGAAACAATTGATATAATGGTTTTTGGCAAGTGGACCTTTACGTTGATTTCTGCTTTTCTTTCCCTTCCCAAGGGCTGTTTGGTGAAGGGGTTGATAATGGTTTCTTGGCATTTCTTACCAACCAAGCAAAGAAACTAGGAAAAGGAGAAAAACATGTTCCCTCAAAGCATGGAAGTGTTATTTCTGGTGAGGGCCCTCAACTTCATCCCACATATATATATATATATATATATTACTGCACCTATAAAAAGTCTAGGATTACTTCTTCACCAAACATGTACACATTGGAAGATCTATGCAATTCCCAATATTCATATCTTAACAACACCATTATTGAACCATGAAGAGCTAGAAACTAGAAAGCATTTGTATGCAGCTTTCTTACTTTGATCCAAATAAAAATATAAAAACGTGTAGGAGGAAAATAGGAGAGATGAAGTTGTATCACACAACGATGAGACTCAAAAAGCGAACGTGAACATCATAGCAATAAGGAAGTATCTCATTTACTAAAATTTTAATTTTTCTAAAGACATGATTTCATGAGGGTGTACAAGTTTCTCAAAAAAATAGAAGTTTAAGAACAATCTACATACTTCAAATTTTTACATAAAATTTTATTTAAAAATATCAATATAAAAGTAAATTTATTTTATATATGAATTTCACTATATTTGAATTTAAACCACACTTTTACTATGGGTAATTCTACAATGAAAGTGGTTTTTTTGGTACTAAGGCCAATGAGAGCAAATGAACTTTATTTGGTTGGGAGGTCACCCTCCTTAACTAATCTCATCTACCAATATAGAGTAGATAAAGAAAGATTTGGTTTCATTTTCAAAATTATTTTTTTGATTATTTAGTTTGACCGAAATAAACATTAAATAAATATTTTAAAAATTATTTTTATTCTCCAAAAAAAAAAATTTAACATTATATGAAAATGATGAATATTTTTAATTTTTTATCAAATTTATTTTTAAAATTCTAAAAAATTTATAAAAAATATATTTTAAAAATCAAATCAAACCAAAACGAGTGGCCTAACACTTACATAGAAGAGTGGACTTTTTGATTTTGTAATTATTATGCACTAAAGTAGATGCCAGATCTGAAGCATGGAAGGATGAGTTTGTGAGGGAGAGAGAGAATCCAAGGTGTGTTTTTCTCATGTTACTCAAATCTTTTCTTCTGGTATCATTTTTCTTTAGTAATATTAGAAATTTCAAATATTTTATTAAATATTTTTGTCAAATATTTTATATGGGTATAAGATTGACACGGGATTCACATGGTGTGTATGGATCCTATATCTATATGAGACATTTGATAGAATATTTAGTAAAATATTTAGAATCTTTAATATCTTTCTATTGTTTTTTATAAGGAACCTGAGATAGGTTTTTTCAAAAAAAACCTACAATCATTGATAAACCATAAGTATCGATTAAGTCTGAAAGATTAAAAAAAAAAATCAAATTTAAGATGTCTAAATTTACAACCTGTCTCTTTGACAGCTTGGCTACAGTTAAATTACTAAAAATCTAGCCAAGTTTATGGTAAAAAAAATAACGTTTAATTAATATACTTTAATGTGTGTTTATAAGAGAAAAAATTAAGGTCAAGTTTGGCAGCTCAAAAATAGTTCATCTTTTTATCTTTTTTCCATCACATCATCTCTCTACTTTTTTGTACTTCTTTTCGTAAAAAGACAAAAAAATTTTGCACATTTTTTTATAAAAAGACAAAAAATGTACTTGTTTAGGTTACCCAAACAATCCCTAAGTATACATTTAACTTTTGACATAATATACTACTAGCCTATCACCCGTGCTATGCACGGATAATTATAGATATTTATATTTGTTTAATTTTTTTTTAATATATAAATTATGTTTTTAAAGATTTTTTATAAAAATAATTTAACAATCTTATCACTAATTATGGTGCATATGAGAAATTAAAAAGGCTACTGCATTAACTATGCATGGGTTGTATCTATAATTATTTGTATGAGGAGATTTTAAATGCTGATTAGGGATTTTGACCAAATCAATAAATGCAGACATGTGGAAAGACATGTGGATTGAAAAAAAGTTAATAAATGCTGATCAGGAGATTTTGACCAAACAATAAATGCTGAGTTTTTTTTTAAAAAAATAAAAAATTTAGAAAATTAAGATTGGGAGATTGGAGCTCTATGTGAATTGTGATTTTTAAATGTTTTTTTTAAATGTCTTTTTTTTTATTATATTATATTAAAATTTAATATTTTGATAATAATCATATGTGTTGGACTTTTCAATGAATTAAATGTCTTTTTTTTATTATATTATATTAAAGTTTAATATTTTGATAATAATCATATGTGTTGGACTTTTCAATAATTTTTTTTTATGTTTGTTCTTAATGCATTAAATTGTTATTATGAGAGAAAATAATCATATGTGTTGGGATTTTTCAAGGAATTCATATGTGTTGAATTTCAAAGAATTTTTTTTATACTTGTTCTTAATGCATTAAAGTGTTATTATGAGGGTAAGACTTGGGAGTTGGAAGAAGTTAATAAATGCTAAGATTTTTTTTTTTTAAATTAAAAAATCAGGAAATTTAGATTGAGAGATTGAAGCTCCCACAAGGCTTGGGGTTAAAAACCCCCTTTTGCTTAATATATATAATAATGTTCCGAAACTTAAACTTATAATCTCAAGATTATTAGGTTAAGATTTTACCATTAAACTAATAAATTATATATAAAAATTTTATGACATAGCAACTTAATCATTAATCACTTAGCCATAATTTAAAACTCATCAAGAAAATCTCCAAAGGATTCTTACTGCCAAAGACCCTTATTGGCTAAAAGGCCAGTAATATACGGTTTAATGTCATGTACGAGACTTCAAAAATCCTTTGAAACCGTTTTAGAGTAACAATGACACTTTTGAAATAATAAATTACTTTAATAGGTTTTTTGATTTAAAATAAATGAAATCAAATCTATCACACCTTTCTATATAAATTTATATAAAAAAATATATATTATATATCATTACTTGTGAAGTGTATATTTTATTTTTTTTCGCCTCAATTAACCCTCTCTGGTGTTTGAAATAATTTTTGATTAAAAAACTAAAAATAAAAAAATAGAAAACACTTGAGTTCTGACATAATCTGAATTTGTGAGAATAATATTACTTGGGCAGATCATTAAGCATGCTTAGTGCTATATTATATTACAATAATAAGAAGATGACAATAATTAACATATGTAACCTTGGCATGATATTATAGTTATAGAATGTACTTAAACTAACGAAAAATCTTTCTTATTTGAGTAATAAAAACAAGTTAATAAATTATAATTTTTTTGGTGCTATAGTATATGTATATATATATATATTAAATTTTTGTACAAATAATAATTCTTTCTTCAAATCTTCACAGTTCAAATTTCCATCCAATCACCCTCCACCTCCAACCATCATTATTCTCGACCTTATTCAAGTATTATCTTATGTGGTTGATAATCATCTTTGGCCGCTAATAAATAGCTCTGACTAGTAACAATCACTTTCAACCATCACCTCTCACCACATTTTTTCTCTTGCTAAAAATCATATCTGACGATTGACTGTGATATTTAACATTCTTATAATACATAAATAATAAATTATAAATGTTATTAAATGATTTTATTTTCTCTATTCCACCTTTGACATCACGACTTTGTTTTGTACAAGCATCGTGTGCTCACGGTCACTATTACTATAATATGTATAGAATTATTCAAAGTAGGCAGTCTAAAAAAATTAAATATTGATTACCTAAAAAAAAAAATTAAATATTGACTTTGGAACACCATCCAATGCCCACCTCAGTCTATGGAATGATTTAATTAATTTAAGAATAATTTATTTTTATTTTTTATTTTTTATTCGTAAAAATTAATTGTTAGATTAATTCTGAAATATTCGAACTTCTAACCCCTTAAGAGCCACCCGAGTGGAGAAGTCACTTGAATGAGTGTCAAAATTAATCGAATTTATTTATATAGCTGATTATTAAAATAAATAAATAAAAAGATATTATCTCTATACTATTAGGTCTCATAAGGTGATGAGCATATTAAAATGCCCACTCAAAATTATACATCCTAAAATTAAATCAGCCTATGAAACAAGTCTTAGGGCTTAAAGATATTATTTCAGAGTATTTTACGTATTCGATGCAAATTATATGACCAATAAATTCATAAAATCTCATGTAAAAATAGAAAATAAAATTAACTTAATCAAGGTGAAATCATTCTTAAAAAGAGAGAGAGAGGAAAGAAAAAGAAGACAGAGTGTGTTATGTTAATGTATGACAAACAACAATTAAAATAGAATTATTTAAAAAATGATGATTCTTTTTAGTTGGGTTAAGTACCTAGACTAAAATGATATTCTTTAAAAAGTTTCTAGTTAGACTAAAAATAATATTCTTGAAAACAAAAAATAATTATCTTACAAAATACAAAAGTAAAAGCTTTTCAATTCAGCAACATCATTTCTATATTGTATAATATTTTGTGTATATCACTATATTTTTTATTAAAAAAAATTACGTGGGTGGCCATTTTATTGGTGTGCACTAATTAAAAATATATATTAATATGTGGACCATATTTTTTTCTGGGTACAATGTTATACACATTAAATTTCAATTTACACCATACTTTACTTTAATAATACCTTTTTTTAGTATTTTCATATAATTTTTTGAAAATAAATAATTAAAAAAATCTCAAAACAAAAAATAATAATAAATAATTTTGTTTGGTTTTGAAATTTCAAATACAAGTTTTCGAGTTTTTTTGGTTTTTCGTGCCGTTTAACTTTTAAAACATTTAATCAATTTTTTTAATTTAAATACACTTAAAAAATAAAAAAATAACAAATATTAAAAAAGTAAAAAAAATTATTTTTCAATACATCTAGATTATGGGGTTTTTTTGGCACATCGTCATAAGTTAATTTTTTTGACTTTTTAATTTTGCCTCCGTTTTGGGAAGTAAATTGTTTTTTTGGTTTTTTAATTTTTTTGACTATTTTAGTTTGGGCTAAAAAATTTGATTTGGAAATATTTTTTGATTTTTTTGACTTTTTTTGTGAGGAAAGAGTGTAATAATTATGGATTGGATGTGATGTTTTGTTTGTTGTGACTAAAATAGCCTATTTTATCTTTTGTGACTAAAATAGCCACAAACCAACTTGCCAAACGAACCATTTTTTAGTCAAAAAATTACAAAAAAAAAACTAGCTTTTTTAGTATAAAAAAGTCAAAAAAATCACAAAAAAATTAAAAAATTAATTTTTTACCAACTTCTCAAAACACTACTAAGTGTTTTTAAAAATAAAAACAGTTAATTAAAATATAACAAAATCAAACCGAGTAAATAATTTTATTAAATTATTAGAGCAAAAAATGTTTGCTTCATTAAAACGCGATATATAAAGAGTGAGAGAGTAATTAACGTAACTAATTTGGGTCTTCTTCGTTGCTACTTTTCCTCTCTCATTCCAAAGAAAAAGTCTGGAAAACTCATAAACACTGCAACATTGCTTGCACGATCTCTGAAACCAGAACCAAAAAAGTTAGGATTCTTTATCCTCGAGGAGTCCTCATTCACTTTCTGTTAGCTTTTCCTTCGCTTTCTGGTTCAGCACAGAGAAAGAGAAAGAGAAAGAATTTAGTAGGTAACCTTTTTCTTTCCATTGAATGCGCCATTGACGTTTCATCTTCAAAACTATAACATGGGTTTTTCTCTTTTCTTTGTTTTCTCAAATGGGTTTGTTCAAAATTCGGAGCTTGATTATTATTTTCTGTCCTTCCTCTGTCTGAATTCGGACTCTGTCTATTTTTGGATGTTTGATTGATTTTCATTTTCGGAAGGGTTGGTTTGCTTTGTACTTCAAAGGATCACTTGTTCTTCGTTTTTGGAATTGGGATTTCTCGAAAAGGAAAAACGGGTATGGTTTTGATGTGGGTTTTTTTTTGCGAGGTTTAGATTCAATTTACTGACTAATTGAAGTGATATGCATATGTGTGCGCGCGCGCGCGCTTGAATTATCCTGGATTTGATTCATTTGTCTTATGATTTGAATTCCAAGGGTGCTTAGTAATTTGTAGAAATGTTTTATTTGAATAGAGATTATGGTGGTTCTGTTATGTTTATTATACTAGCATGAAGTCAATCTCTAACCTCAAAGAATTTTTCCTTTTTTTGTTAATTGCTGATGAATTTTTAGTGAAATTTTCATATGTGTGGGAAAAGAATTCCCATTGGTTTAGTCTTTGTTTTTCCATTGTACTTATTTTATTATCAAATGAATATGGTGGATTCCTTTCTTTACACCTAATATGTGATTGAAGATTGTTCAACTGCATTGTTTTTTTCTGCAAGCAACTAAAAAAAGAATAGGTGGGAGAATCATATATTATTTTCTTACTTCTTATACATGAAAAGGTGTTTTATTTTTGGCCCATTTTGCTCCTTGATGTACAGTGCAGAATGCCGATTCTTTTTTCATTTATTTAAATTACTGTAATTAGCAATGTTTTGAAAGATGAAGATGAATTATGATATGCAAAAAATTGGTTGGTTTCAAAATTTGGGGGAAAAAACTATTGCATTCAGCCTTGCAACCTGAACATAGAAAGTGTTTTTTTTTTTAAATATTTCTTTTTATTTTCGTGTTCAATACTTGAGACATGATATGATCTACTTTTGCCATTCTTTGATGCAATATTACTGCGATTATTGAAAATTTGGCTATCCTTTCTGCTAAAATAGGTGTGAATGCACAATATCCAAAATTGACTATGCACAAAAGCAACAAACTGTAAAGGTTGTTGTCATGATTGTAGTTTTGAAAGTCTTGCACTCTGTTTGGCTCTCAAGATAAGAAAAGAAAAGAAATGATTGTAGTCTCTCATCTAGAGTTTTCTCACTATCATGTTTTTAGATGGTAAGAATGCGAAGTATGTGATATAGAGATATCGGTGGTATTTCTTTTTATTCTTTTGTATTTTAATGGGCAATCTTATGAAAAATACACAACCAATCAATTTGTTTCTCACCACATCTCACCACTTTTGGTGAGAAATGAAACCTATAAAATGTGAGAGTTCTCTTTTTCACCATTCTCACTATTTTCATCATTTATCACCTAACTTATAAACCAAATATGAGAAGAGTTTCTCTTTCTCTTTATTTCTTACCATTTCTCACCAAATCACTTGATTCAAATGGAAGTTGCAGTCAGAAGCATTTGGTTTTGAAGTTCATAATGTTTAATGTTTGCTTTCAGGTTATATTGTGGATATTTTTTGCTTGTAATCATTTCTGATTCACCATCATTACCAAAGTTGATCTTGGTTAGTATGCTCCCTCATGTGCACCTAATTTATCAGTTCGTGATGCAAAGGTTGTTCTTCAATTGATCAATTCCATCTTAGCCATCAAAATATGTATTGTTGATTTTCAGGATATTGTTGCTGCACTTACCTCATTTTCGGTCAATGGCTGAGGAGAGTTTCAATACATCAGTGACCCCAGAAATGATGGAGATAGATGGAGGTGATTTAAGAAGAATCTCTGTGGGAAGACCAAGTAATTCAAGAAGAAACTCCACCGGAAAACTGACTACTCCAAACAATGGACAAAATGTCCTCCCCCATCATATTAGAGCTTCTATTGGTTCTTGCCGCGATGTAGTTAATTTAAGAAGAAACTCTACTGGTATACCAAGTTCTCCAAACAGTGGGGAAAGTGTTACTCCACATTATCTCAGAGCTTCTACCGGTTCTTGCCATGATTTCTGTAAATATGGAAGAAAACATGAATTTGAAGTAAAGCCAAGGTGTCCTATACCAAAAAGACGAATAACACCTCCATCCGACAAGCAAATTCCCACAGAACTTGGAGTTCCAGCAGTCAGGAAGACAACAACAAAGGTCAAGCCGAAGCTTCCTCATGTTTCCAAAACCCTTTCTGTTGATTCCCCGAGCTTCACCAAGAAGGAAGTTTCATCACCTTCAAAAAAAGTGGATGTTTCTTCAAGACAAGCTTCATCAAATGAGGAAAAAATAGCACAAAATGAGCAGAAAAAGAATTTGTCTGAAAAAAGCACTCTTGTGAAACTGAAAACCATGACAGTGAAGCTATCATCTTCCACCGACGCTTCAGGAGGTTTGATTGGTAGAACAAACAGTGAGATCAAGGTTGCCAAACAAACAGGGACTTCTAAAGCAGCTGTGAAGAAAAAAATTGCATCACCGGTGGCTTCACTGTCCCCCAAACCTTCCAGTGGCAGAAGGAGCAGTGAAATCAAGGTATCCAGACAGGCAGGGACATCTAAAGCAGCCGCAAAGACAATTCTTGAATCCCCAGCGGCTTCACTGTCCCCTAAACGTTCAATTAATAGAGTTGTGAGCTTAAATGTTCAAAAATACAGAAGCGTGAAACTTGTGTCTCCTCTGAAGGACCAGAACAGGATTAGAAAATCTGAACCCAAGCAACCAGACAGTGAGATGGTTCCAGAGAAAACCCTGCATGTTATCAAGGTTGAAACCGAGAACAAAGTTCTTGAACCTTCTCAATATGGTAGTTCCATTGATTCTCCATTATCTCCAACATTGTCATCGCCAAAGTCTTCATCCCTCCCAAAATCTCCGGCTTTGTCATTTCATGAAGAAGAAACACAAGAAGAGACTGAATACACTGATATCAAGGTTGAAACCGAGAACAAAGTTCTGGAATCCACTACACTATCTCCAACATTATCATTGCCAAAGTCTTTATCCCTCCCAGAATCTCCAGCTTTCTCATTTCACGAGGAAGAAGAAGCGCAAGAAGAGTCTGAATACACCGACATTGAGGTTGAAACTGAGAAGAAAGTTCTGGAATCTGCCATTCATTCTCCACTATCTCCAACATTGCCGTCGCCGAAATCTTCAACACTACAAAAATCACCGGCTTTGTCATTTCATGAGGAAGGAGTGCAAGAAGAGTCTGAATCCACTGATAATGAGGTTGAAACTGAGAAGAAAGTTCTGGAATCCGCTCAATATGGTAGTGCCATTCATTCTCCACTATCTCCAACATTGTCATTGCCAAAATCTTCAACCCTCCAAAAATCTCCAACTTTGTCATTTCATGAGGGAGAAGCGCAAGAAGAGTCTGAATCCACTGATATTGAGGTTGAAACTGAGAAGAAAGTTCTGGAATCCGCTCAATATGGTAGTGCCATTCATTCTCCACTATCTCTAATATTGTCATCGTCAAAGTCATCATCCCTCCCCAAATCTCCAGCTTTGTCATTTCATGAAGAAGAAGCTCAAGAAGAGTCTGAGTACACTGATAGTGAAGTGGATGAAGCAGATGACTCTGTCTCAGAGAGTAGTGAAACTGCAGACTTGAATGAAGTTGAAACTTCAAAAGGGAATCACAAGAGAATACCTAGAAAGGCTGATGATAAAGATTGTGCGCCAGAGAAATTGAAGTTCCGGAGGGGAAAAGTGGTTGACCTTCAGTCTGAGAATAGTGGTCCAAGAAGGCTCAGATTCAGGCGGGGAAGAGTCTTGGGGGAAAACCAAGATAGCAATTCTGTTAGAAAAAGAAGCTTTAAAAATAGAAGAATCGAGGATGATACAAATGGTACTGACCCTGATTCTGAAAAAGTTGTTTTAAGGCATCAAGATGTCCAGGGCAAGAAAGATGCGCAAGGTTTGTTTAATAATGTGATTGAAGAGACGGCAAGTAAGCTGGTCGAAAGCAGGAAGAGTAAGGTTAAGGCCTTGGTTGGTGCTTTTGAAACAGTTATATCTCTTCAAGAGAGTAAACCTTCAACGTAAAACCGTCAATTGAGTGGCAAACAAAGTTTCCTTCTTTTTCCGTTGCTTGGTTTTGTAAAGAAATGGTAGAAAAATAAGCTAAGCTTGTAAAGGAGAGGATCGAATCTTACAAGCTTGTGAAGTTGCAAAAAGTATACAAGTAGATTACTTTGGTTGAGGTTAGAAAGCTCGGATGACAGAGTCTGATCCTGACATGCTTCATATCCATTTCTTGGAGGGTATGCTGCTGCTTCTTTCATCTTTTCTGAATTTCATACTAATTTGGTTGATTTGTATTTTGATTGAAACTAGTATATATTCTTGATCGAACAGCAATGCAATTTGGATGGTTGGGTTGAATCGTCTTTCTTTAATGATGTGAGAAATTTACTGTTTTTGTGGATAGTTAGATTTCACATCCCCTGCTTTTAACATTATAATTTTGTTAATTGTTGTTTTTTTAAATTTTGAAGTCTGTTAGTAGAACACATTCAAAGTGGTCCATGGAAATTTATGGAGTAATGTTTGATTTACAGGGAAGGAAAGAAAAATGAAAATATATTTTCCTTCAGAGTATGTGTGTTTGGTTGTCATGAAAAAGTGAGTCCTCACTATTTTGAACAAACTACACCCCACAACCAAACAATGATCATCTTCTCCACCCCTCCCCTCTCTCACCCTGTCTTCCTCACCCCCACTGTGGCAGATGGAGTTGAACCCCTGCCACCCTTTGTCTCCACCATTATTGAACCTATTACCTGTGAATGTGATGCATCTTCAATTAGACCACATAAATTGAAATCAAAATATTCAAGTATTAAATAGATGAAATTGATGATTTATGGATGAAATAGAAAAAAAAAATTACAATAATTTGGAAGACAAAAGTAAAATTAACTTTTTTTGTTCTTCTTTTGCTTGACTTTTATGAGGGGCCACCTTCCTTCCTATAAGCATTATTAGAAATTGATTACCCAAAAAGAGAGCATGTTAACATAATATGGGAGCAGTTGATCTAGGATGTATATTTATTGATTGAATATTATAAAATAAAATAAAAACGTGTAATTTCATTAAGTGAGAGAAGCTTGCAAAGGAAAAACATGTAGTCTAATTGAATGCAAGTTGAATAATTTGATCATATAGCCCCACCCTATTAAGTAAGTTGGATGGAAGATGGCCTTTTTAATGCTCTCTCTCATTTTACTTTATGGGTAGAGCAGTTCTTGTTAGATAGGATTGAAAAATAAATAGAGTATACATCAATGTATGATGAAATGGTGACTCAAACATAATATTTTAAAATAGAAAAACCTTTACCATAATTTTTAATTATAAAACTTTCATTTATCATATAATTCTGATGAAAGAAAAATTCGTATAAAAATTATGTAAAAATAACATTTTATTGATGACAATATAACCACTTGCTTTAAATTAATAAATAAGGTTGAGTTTGGTTATGGATGTAGTCTAATAGAGATTTAACCCAAAGCCAAACTCAACCTTGGCTCATATGAGTCAACCCTTTGGGTGGGATCATGAATGAACAGTCCTCTACAACCTCAATATCAAGCTTATTGTTAAATTTAAAATATTATTTTAAAATTTATTTCAATAATATTAGTTAATTTTAGGATTTTGAAGTCTAAATATCCGATTATAAAAAAAATAAATAAATAAATAAATTATTGCATATTTATAATTGAATTGTTTAGGAATCACAATCACTTGTTACATCAGAGAGTGCAATTTACTTTTAAAATAATATTTTTAAATTTCAAACTTCAAACATTACTCCTACTTAAATATATCACAATCATTTTTACATACATTGGACATATATCTTACATACAAGGACATCAAAGCTACCCACAAATTACAATCAAGACAAGGACTTGAAAGCTCATGAAACATTGATATTCACGTGGAGGAAAATAATAATTCAAATAATAATAAATAAAAAAAGGTAAATTACACTAACTTTTTTCAAGATTTTAAAAAAATATAATAAATTTTATAAATTTGAAATAATTATATTAGACTTCCTTAAACTTTTAATTCGTATAATACTTAATTTTTTTTTTATCAAAATTTCATTAGTAATATAAATAAAAAGGTATGTTATTATTTCTTTTATACTAAAATATAATTTTTTACTTTATTTATCTTTATGTTTTATTCTATTTATATTATTTAGATTTCTTTAATCTTACTAAAAAGAGATTAGTATAATTTTTTAAAAATTTCAACGGAAGTTAACACAATTTATCCTAAAAAAAACTTCAGGCTAGTTTGGTTGTGTTTTAATTTTTTTTATTTTTTAATAAAACAGAAAACTGCATAAAACAAATTTAAAAAAATCAAAGAATAACAATTCAATGTTGCCCGATGACGTGATGGTCCTCTTTGCACCGACGATAACCACTTGATTGGATGACAAAACAAGCAAAATGGGTCTCACTGCCAACAGAACGCCGCGTCATTCCAAAATCCAAGTGCCATAAGCTAACTGGTCAGTCCTCTACATGCGTAACGGCCAAGTAACTCAACACTTTCCACAAAATATTGTTTGGAATTTTCTAAATAAGTACACTTTTTGACTTTTTTATAAAATATGGGTTGAGTTTGAAGTGATGGGGTGGGTTGAGTTTGAAGTGATGGGGTAGAGAGGTGATGTGACTTAAATAGGATAGTGATTTTTGACTTTTTGATTTTTTTAAGGACACTCCAAACAAGGTCTTAGTGTATTTAGTTTCAGTTTTCTAAATTTAATTTTTTAAAAACTGCATTTTTTATTTTTCGTATTTTTTTTGTATTTAGTAAATATTTTTAAAATTTTAAATATTTTTTTACTTTTATTTAAAAAGTTAAATATTTATAAAAAAAAATATTTTAAAAAATTAATAAATATATAAAAATATGAAAAATATACCAAATTTTCATATTTTTTTGTATTTTTAATATTTAATGAATTTTGTAAATATTTTTTTCACGAAAATTATATTTTTTAAGTATATTTATATTAAGTGTGTTTAAAAATTAAAAAAATTACTTAAAATATTAAAAAATTTCAATACAAAAAAAAATACAAAAAGTAAGAAAATAAATTTTTTAAATTTTTTTTTATTTTAGGAAATTCAAATCCAACGAGATGATTAACAAACTCTCATCACTTCTTCACCATCTTCAACTCTCATTCTGCAAAATTCGCTACACAGTATTTTGTTGTATGTACGAATTTCGGTAATTTTCTCACTTTCTTGCTTTGTAATTTTGCCGCTCCAAAACCCTAATCTGCTGTCTGTGTTTGTTGAAGCAGGAGGCTTGTTTGGCTGAGTGAACTTCTTGAGCTGATGTGAGAATTAGGGCTTGGATTTGAAGTTAATTACGATATATGCCACCTTGAGAACTTGAAATCAAGCTGCTATGAATAGTTTTGATTTGATTTAGAGTTTGTGCGAATCTGATTGTATGAAAGTGTATTTTTTTTGTGGATTTTTGTTCTGATTAAGGTTTTGTGAACTGCTGATTATTTATGGGACTCAATGCTTGGATAATAAAAAATTGGTGTTCTTTGAAAGCTATATAGAGTAATGTTTTGATTTTCACAAGTTTAATTAAAATTTGTGGAAACACTTTAAATTTGAAGTAAAGGGTTTTGTGGATCTTGAATTGTGGAGGTTACTGGCATGCATGAGAGGGAATTATATATATATAGATATATGTAAATGTATTGTCTCTTCCAAGAGCATCTCCAATCCTTACTCTCTCTTTTTCATCAAATTTGAGTGAAAGTTTGGTTAAAAGCTTAATCTGATAGGACACCAATCCCTTCTTTTCTTTCTTTCTTTTTTTCCTTTTCACCCCATCAAATCTTTTTGGAAAATTCCCAACTTATCCTCAAAATATGTCGTAACCATTTTTTATTTTTATATATATATATATATATATCTCTAATCCTTACTCTTTTTAAATTTCATCAAACTTGAGTGAAAATATAACTGTTGGGAATTTGGTGCATCTTTGATTTGGTGAAAAAATTGCCTCTCCCTTGATTTGATACAGATTGGAGCCACTTTTAGCCATTTTTTTCATGAAATTTGAATTTGATGAAAAAACTGAAGGAGGGTTGGAGATGCTCTAAGGTGTGTGTATATATACATAAAAGATTGTGTTATATTTTATGATATGAAGTTATGATGCTTGACTTTGGTGGTTCATATTGATAGTCTTCCACAATTCCACTGCATTGGATGAGGTGCTCATGTAAGCTGGTAAAACTACTTGATTGAGTTAGTCCAATGGAAAAATTGTTCTGTTGATGTATGTTGAGGTTTTGGTGTTTTAAGCATCAAGAGTAAGGTCAGCCGAGCCTGTTGTCATGGCTTCTGAATGTTGATTGCATATTTCAATTGTAAAATCATCTTTGTTTTCATCCTAGTTTTTAGCATTCACAGTGCGTGTATTTAGAAATTTGGGTATGTAACGTTTGTGCAGTTAATATGCTCACTGACTTGTGACCTTTGTCTGATCATGCAACATAGGAATTTATTATGAACTCGTCTGATATTTTCTAGGCGGAGACAATGATTGTAGCGAAGCAATATCGTTGCATACACTCAACAAGCTGTTCATGCTCGAAAGGGCATCTAAATGAGAATGTGATCTTCCTAATTTTTCAGCACTTGAACTGGAATCCTAACTTGATAGCTGCCTTTTCTTGTGCTTGCAAATGGTTTGATGATGTTGCTAAAAGAGTACTCTGGAAGGAGTTTTGCAAGGCAAGAGCTCCAAAGATGATGCTTGATCTGCAATCTAATGGGAGTCACAGTGTTGATGGGAACTGGAGGGCACTTGGGAAGCTGCTTATTTACTGTTCTGGATGTACGAAGGGTGGCTTGTTCAATACTATTCATATTCCTGGCCACTTTGTTCATAGGACACGGTTCTCTAGGACTTCAGGGAAGAGCTTTCTTTTACCGCAATGCAGAACAGATGTTCTGTATGTGTGTGACCCTTGTGAACATCTTGACCAAGGGGAAGAGGGAGATGTGGGATTTTTCCGGGGAGTTTTCAAGTCATTTGCAACGTCAAAGGTTCGGAAGAAGCTGATCAAAAGAGGGGCCCAGTTTCATCCAACTGAGGTGTGTCCCTATTGTAAGGCAAAGCTTTGGAACATGCTGCAAGCGAAAATGATACCACAGAGTGCTAGCTGCAGGTTGGGTGCTTACGAAGATTGCATTGAGTATTACGTTTGCCTTAATGGGCATGTGCTCGGGATTTGTACTCTTTTGCCCTTGTCTGATTCAGAAGAGGCATCTGAGGAGTAATACTTGGAACTGAATCCAGGTACATCTAACACAAAGATTTTCTTTCATTTCTTGTTCTTATTCTCTTATTTATTTATTTTATGTGTTTTTTAACTATCAATAAGGTTAATAGACTAGACTTGATAACATTTTGAAAATGAGAGATGTACTGCTGAAGGTTGCAAATGACTTCTATTGATTGAAGGATTTATCTAGTAGCTATAAACAAAATCTTTCATAAATGAACATGCATTTTAAAGGTTCCTTTTTGTTTGTATCATACAACCCCCTTTCCATGAGAGTGGATCTTCCTGTTTGCTGTCGTGGGTTACTACTGAAGTGGCTCTGCTTTATCTTTTTAATTGGTAAGTTACATTGTTCTCTTATTCAGTGTAAGTATTCCGAATACGAGGTCCCATTGCTGTTTTACCTACCCAACCAACCTCTTCCTTTTTCCCCCTCAAAAAAGTGATGTCTGACTGTTAAATTTGGCCTATGAGATTTTTCAGCTAGTCTTATTGTAAATGAGCCAAGCTCAGTGTACTGACCTGTCAAAATATCAGGGAGTGTTATTGTAAACGAGCCGAGCTGAGAGTACTGGACCTGTCACCTGTCAAAATATCATTGACTTGAAGCTTGGCTTAACACCACATTTACATGTTTGAACAAAACGATGAGTTGTAAAAGCCTGCGGACTGTTTGGCAAG
The DNA here is from genome assembly GCA_030407325.1 of Camellia japonica. Taxonomy (NCBI): domain Eukaryota; kingdom Viridiplantae; phylum Streptophyta; class Magnoliopsida; order Ericales; family Theaceae; genus Camellia; species Camellia japonica. The sequence continues at coordinate 26,127,089 of JAPPVO010000059.1, read as the reverse complement.
TACTTTTATGCTATCCACATTAACAGCTGTAGTTAATATCTGAACTTGGTGGCCTAGTCGTCATTTTCATTACTTCCAAGTCAAGTGGTTTAAAGTAAAAAAATTGAAGTCGAAGCATTAATTTGATGAGTTCAGTTCATTAATCAAATGTTGTTTGTGTGCTACACATTGTGGATGGTATGTGGGATGGCCGGAACAAGATGATCTGGGAATATGGTAATGCTCAACTGGCAAGGGATCATCAGAGGCAGAGAAGGAGAGAGCCAAGGGCAACCCTTTTCTGAGGGAAGGATGAACAGTTGTGTCCCATGCATGGGGAGAATACCCTTGTATAGAGAAATTGCTGTTGAGGTCAACTTAGGGGCGACATGTGGCCTAATCCCCTTGGTGCGACAACTTGGGATCTCTTGCCCTAAGATCTATATCCTGTGATCTCCTGACATGGGGACCTCTTTTCTCCTGACAAAGTGTGAAGATTTCTTACCTCAATGTGTCAGAGATATTAGATGTCTTGGTTAACACCTCTCTCTAAGGTTGGTAAGGGGGGTACCACCCTGAGGGGGTGAGTCAAGCAACCTTGATGATCCATTGACTAAAAACTAAGTCACAATCTTCCCATCACCCCCTCTCTCTAAGGTTGATAAAGACTCAAGCAACCTTGATGATCCATTGACTCTATCCTCCAAGTCACAATCTTCCCATGACCTCATGCAGAGATCCTAGGCCATGCTTCCAACTGGTCACTTATTCTGAGTGTTACGAAAATGAAGGATCTTTGGCGACAGATCACTATAGCAAACCACAAAATGCAATTGATCTCACTTGTTAACAATCTTGGAGAAGTCGTAGCAAGGACAATTGGAGATTGGCTTTTGACAATTACTTGCATGGGATTTGTCCAGCCTTAGGCGTTTTGGACATTAAGAAAGAGATGTAGATACATTTAGAGATATGTCATTGAACCACGTGCAACGTCATGAGGCTGACAGTTAACACGTGGTGCCACAACACTAGAATATGCTGATGGGGGAGTGGACGATGTCCATGCAAGAGAAGTGAATCTGTACCTGCACCCATCATCTAGGCCTGTGTATAATTACCTGTAATCTCTCGAAGTTTTGTTGTTCCTTTATTTCATAATAATACAAAATTTCAAATTTACTACCAAGTCTCAAGCTTCACCAAGCTGAACGCTCTCTTGCTCAAGATCATTTCAACTGTTAAAGAAGCTCAAATCTTCAGCTCATTATAGGCTTGAATATTTCCACAAACTATAGACAAGCTTTTTGTGAATAGAGCTTGAGCTACTTTGTATGCTACTTGACTCATTTTGCTTCTAAGATTCAGCGTAGTGGATAAATATTACCTTGATATTATATTTTTATTTTTTTTCCAAAAATTGGTTAGTTCACTTTGCCTGTCTTTCCTCAATTTTATTTTGAGCAACGGTCAAGACCTCCCTATGCTGGTCTTGCCATGCTTCTCATTTTGTGGTGTTAAACACTGTTTCCTATATTTTCAACTGCTTTTTGTTGAGAATACAAAATACATGTTCTTCTTTTATTGGACAGGCTTTCAGATCACTGCAAATATGAATTGTTATCTGGTGCTGAATCTTTTATAGACAAGGGTAAGCTACACATGTAACAGGCTGTGTTTATTCCACTTCTTTTCAGTGGCCCCAAAAACATCTGTCGCATATGGAATCAAGACTTCTACAATTGTGTTGCTTCCCAATCTTCAGCTTGGGCTAACCATGTTCTTAACCATCTTCCTTCGCCTAGAGAATCATCATTAGTGTAATTCTGTGTTGTACATTTTTATGGCATTGTATACATTTTTTAACTCGAATGTCTGATTAGGATCTGAATACATTTGCTGATACATCTTGTTTGTGACAAATCATTGTTCTTTACAAACTTCGCTCCATTTATGCTGTGTTTGGTTAGAGAATTTGATGAGAGATTTAGAAATAAAAAGAGAAAAAGTGTGTGAAATTAAGTAAAATATAAGTATATTTTATTTTATTTCACTATCCTTTCTCTTTCTCTTTTTAAATCCTTCAATCAAACACAACGTCAAAATGTCTGATACATCTTGTTTGGTTTGTTTTTCAGAAAAATTTTTGGGAAAAATTCTCTACAAATAAATTTTCAAGAGTAATCAAACCAAACAAATTTTTTCAAAAAAAATCTCAAAATTTTGTTTAGTTACCTACTTTCCAAAATCACTATCTCTCTCATGTACATCAATCAATCACTTTTTTTAAAACTCTCCCCAAAACAATTTTTCAAAATCATTTCTGAAAAAAGACAAACCAAACAAGTTTTTGTACTTTTTATCTCAAAATTACTCTACAAACACAAACCAAACATAGACTTCTTGTTTGTGAGAATGCATGATTAGTTCCTGTGTGCGTTGTCTCAATTTTTGATATGTTCTTTCCTGTGGAATTGTTTTATAATAATGAAAGATAAAAAAGATCAAAGATATCACAAACAAATTTATTTTCTTAAAAAATAATTTGGATAAATTATAAAGACACTCCTGAAATTTGCTTAAAATACGAATTATAATTTGAAAAATTACAAATATTTCTTTGTTAGAATTTTTTATTTAACAAAATTAATTGAAAAAGTAAAATTTATAACTGTTTACTTATACAATAATAAAATAATCTGAATTATTAATTAAAATAAAATTTTAACATTATTAAAAACTATTAATTAACTTGATTTATTAATAAAAATAACCTATTTGTTATGAAATTAAAAATCTTAAAAAGCATAATGTAATTTCTAAAATTACAGAGGATAATTTGTAATTTAAGTAAATCTCAAAAAGTGTGTAATTTACCTAAATAATTTTCATAAAAAATAATTTTCTTTATTTTCTTTGATGTATTAAAAGTGATATTAATGGCAGCAGTAACAGCAAAAAGGTGGAGGTGGTGGTTTTGGTGTAGTGATTGAGGAGTAATGGTGGTGGTGGCAGCAGCTCGAGAGTGGTAAATTTGTAATGGTTCTATCTAAATGAACTTATTTTCCGTAATCATATTTCATTTTTCATTTACGACCCGATAATATTTTCCCATCATACGTACTTCTAAGTGTGGAAATGAAGACTGTTATCCTCTCTTCCCAGACACTCGGACACCCAGTCTCAACCAAAGCAACAGGCTGCTGTACAAAATATTTACATACAAAATTCAGTACAAAACTAGGGGACTTAGCTCGTGGCTATGTAAAACCCGTAGTGAGACAAAATCCATTATACAACACTCTATTCACAGGGTCTGCGAAAATGCTTCTCGGTTTTCTGTGGCAGAATTATCTGAATCAGGTTCCAATTTCCTGAACACCAACTTCTGCTGGGGAAGCTGGCCATTGGAAAATGCCGAAACTTCTGTGTCTATTAACACGGCGTCCTCATCCTTGTACTCTCCTCTTAGGATGCCCTTTGCGAGTTTGGTTTCAACATACTGTTGGATAACCCGCTTCACCGGCCTAGCACCATAGTTGGGGTCGTACCCAAGATTTCCGAGGAGTTGAACAGCAGAGTCAGTTACTTGGATTTTCATCTTCCGATCAGCTATCCTCTGTTGCACTCGTTCCAACTGGCATACACAAACCAAGTTCAATGTCAGATTAAAGGAAGAACATATAAAGAACTTCAAAACTAATTTTGCTTCAAACCCACTTCAGGATGAGAACTAGGGTAAAGCAGGCATTTCTAGAAGGTTGTGAAACATATTGTCAATCTTGATATAATATATACATATATATATTTTCACTCTATGCGTTAAAACATCTATGCAATATATTGGAGGGGGTTAGTCTACCCAAAATTCTATGCAAACTAAAATCTAAAAGAAAGTGTGTTCATTCATCAGGAGCCTCTAAATGCATCCCAAAAATGTTGTTGGACAATGGACACCCCCACTTTTCATATTTTTTTTCAAAATTCTTGTACCCCCTAAATCAAATTACCAAAAAAGACAACCTAGAAGCAGAGGGGGTGGCAGAGGTGCTACCAGCAGGTTGGGTGGGTGGTGAAGTAGGAATTAATTTGGGTGTTACAAAAAATCAACAAAATTTAAATTTGAGAATGAAATACCCAAATAACATTTTTGGGGCGAATTTAGAGGCTCCCTCATTCACTCAACCATCCAATAAAGGAAAATACCCATACAACCCTTGGTTGAATTGACACCCGCAGATCTCAAGTTGACTGATCCCAGCTGCAGCCCTAAAATTCTTTCATCTCCGACTACACCAGGGATGGGATACCATTTGGAACGAAATTATATTGTGTACCACATCATTGTAGGCCCTAAAGTATAATGGAAATAATCCTAGCATTGCACATTTCCACTTGAAAAGCTAGAGATAACTACGAAATTAGTACGGTAGACAATTGTAGCAATCAAGTCATCAATGTGGAGAAACCTACCTGTAACCTGACGATAGTGTTTATCTGCTCACGATCCAGAGGCTGGAAAACTATGTACTCATCAACTCGGTTCATGAACTCGGGACGGAAAATCGATCTAGCCACATCCATTACCCTCTTCTTGATGGTCTCATAGTCCTTTGGCACGGTGTCATCATCTGTGTTAAGTATGTATTGAGAGCCCACATTGGAAGTCATAATGATGACAGTGTTGGTGAAACTAACGGTACGACCTTGTGAGTTAGTAACTCTTCCGTCATCCAGAATTTGAAGCAACACATTAAACACATCGGAATGGGCTTTTTCTATCTCGTCAAATAAGATAACCGAATATGGCCTCCGGCGAACTGTCTCTGTCAATTGTCCACCTTCCTCGTACCCTACATAACCAGGTGGGGCACCTATCAATCTTGAAACAGCATGTTTTTCCATGTACTCACTCATATCGATTCGTACAAGAGCTTCTTCGGTGTTGAACAAGTGGGCAGCTAGTGCCTTTGCTAGTTCTGTCTTCCCAACACCTGTAGGACCCATGAACATAAAACTAGCAATAGGACGGTGAGGATCGGAAAGGCCTGCTCGAGATCGCTGGATAGCCTCAGCAACGGACCTCACAGCAGGATCTTGACCCACGACACGTTTATGCAGCTCTTCCTCCAAATGTAACAGCTTTTCCCTCTCCGATTGTTGTAGCTTCGAAACAGGAATGCCCGTCCATTTACTGACAATTTCAGCAATATCATTCTCAGTGACTTCTTCCCTGAGCATGGACTTCCCAGATTTAATATACTCATCCAATTCCTTTTCTGCAGCTTTGAGTTGACGCTGCAAAGAGTTCAAGCTCCCATATTTGAGTTCAGCAGCACGATTAAGATCATATTCCCGCTCAGCCTGTTGTATCTCAAGATTTACCCTGTCAATCTGAACAAATACACACATCAGTTAATTTCTGGACAGTGCTTCCTAGAGTTTTCTTGCTTCAGTTTTGAACTTTAATGATTTTTTCCAAGTTCCACTGGTCTGGCTATCATCAGGCAATGTCCAGCAGATTTAACTCAGAACTCAGCATAGTTATTTCAAATTAAATTGCAATCACAAAATAAGAATCCATTTGGATCATGTGATTTGATGAGATATGATAAGAAATGAAGAGAAAGGGAACTCTTTTCTCGGGTTCGGGTTATAAGTTAGGTGAGAAATAATGAGAAATGGAGAGAAAGAGAACTCTCTTATTTTATAGGTTTCATTTCTCACCAAAAGTAGTGAGATTTGGTGAGAAGCAAACTGATTGGTTGTGTCTTTTTTATAATACTGAGATTGCCTATTAAAATACAAAGGGAAAAAAATTTCTCACCCATATCCCTATATCACATTGCTTTCTTATGTTCTCTCACTCCACAATCCAATTGGAGTGTAAGAGGGCATGTTGCAATGGTCATCACACTCTTTGAACTCAATATATATACTGAAGACGAAAACTGATAGTGACAAGAAAAGAACGGCATACCTCTTCTTTGATTGACTGTATGCGTGTCATGACAGTTTTTTCATGTTCCCACTGCTCATTTAGCTGTGCTTGCTTCTCTTTTAAGACAGCAAGCTCTGCCTCGATGCGACGCAACCTATCTTTTGAAGCTTTGTCTGTATCGTTCATAAGAGAAAGCCTCTCCATCTCCAGCTTCAACACTGCACGATTTATCTCATCAAGGGCAATAGGTTTTGAAGTGATTTCCATTTTCAGTTTAGCAGCTGCTTCATCAACTAGGTCAATAGCTGCAGTTGGAATGGATGTGAGTGTTAACACTTAATATGCTGTAAAAATACACATATTAGCATAATCTTAATAGTTTTTCCTCAGAAGAATAAAAACATAGCATCAGTGTATTATGTCTTCACTGGCCCGGCATGCATAAATGCAAGTCACATCAAGAAATTTTCAGCTAAAAGAAATCCCTATATTACTATGTATTAGGCAGTTAGTATGTTGTGTATTACCTTTGTCAGGTAAAAAACGTCCACTGATATAACGATCTGAGAGGATTGCTGCTGCAACAAGAGCACTGTCAGAAATACGAACGCCGTGATGTAGCTCATATCTTTCGCGCAGTCCACGAAGAATAGAGATCGTATCTTCCACTGAAGGTTGATCAACATAAACTTGCTGGAAACGGCGTTCCAAGGCTGGATCCTTTTCAATATATTTACGATATTCATCCAATGTTGTTGCACCAATACATCTCAACTCTCCACGACCAAGCATGGGCTTCAATAGATTGCTAGCATCCATTGCACCGTTAGTTGCACCTGAACAAAACTCGAGGGTATTTTACTTTTATCTAACGAATAATAGAAATTGGACATCAACCATGTCCAGACACCAATTTTTACATACAATATAGAAAATAAAATACTAGATTTTCATTTGATTTGAACCAGGGGTAGTTTATACAGAAATTGTAAGAACAGCTCCAAGAACACAGACACGGATAAGTTATCGCAGATACAACAGAACAATTACCATCAATGCCCCCCCAACTTTCAGAAAGAAACAGGCTACCAAGCAAGTACCTGCCCCAACAACTGTGTGAATTTCATCAATGAAAAGAATAATTAGCCCATCTGAATCTTTTACTTCCTTCAGCACAGCCTTCAGCCGATCTTCAAATTCCCCACGATATTTTGCCCCAGCAATGAGTGCACCCATGTCGAGGGATATCAACTGGAAACAAAAAGTGGATTATCTCAATATCTAGATTATCGGATAGGTTATTACAGCCATATCATGATAACACCCCCCCAAAAAAAAAAGACCAAATGAGAAGAGTAAAAGGAAAAGATAAAACCATATATTCTCCAGAGAACTTGACGGTAGAATTCTAGATTAGCTACTCACCCTTCGGTTCATTAAAGCTTCAGGCACATCCCCTTGCACAATTCTTTGGGCAAGCCTGTCAAAGAGGTATGGTGAGATAAATAGCCATGTGAAAGAAGGATACCACCAACCTAAGCAGAAATCAGCCTCACAAGCCTTTAAAAAAGCTACCCCCCCTCCCCTCCCTTCCCACCAAAAAAAAATGAAAAAAAAAAAAGAACCCAACAACAATAACAAGACCCTGCAATAAGTTATAAAACTAGATTTTTTAAAGGGGGGGAAAAAACTTTTATTTATTTAAATTTTAAACAGGATCTGTTGATGCTGTACTCATAAATGGAATAACACAGTCCAGCCTGCAGGTTAAGAACCCACTGCTCAGACTCAGGTCATATTCGAATTACTGTACGCACTCATTCCCATATTAAAAAATTGGTAGCTGTGCAGCAAGCAGACTGAGCTTAGGCTAACAAAAACTTCATCAAACTAAGCCAGGAACTGGAAGTTAAAAGTCATAAATGCAGAAGAACACCAGAACATTGTCTCATATACAACAATATTTCTGTGCCTCACTAAAGCAGAACTTTACCCTTCAGAAATTGCAGTTTTCCCAACACCTGGCTCACCAATTAGCACAGGATTGTTCTTTGTTCTCCGTGAGAGAATCTGGATACATCTGCGTATTTCGTCATCTCTTCCTATAACAGGATCAAGCTTTCCTTCTCTTGCCATAGCAGTCAAATCCTTTCCATATTTCTCCAGTGCTTCATACTTCCCTTCAGGATCTGTACCAAAATTATAAATTGAAAATTCCTTAATACACAATATAATAAACAGTTACCAAAAGAATGTCCTATTAGTTCTACGAAGAAAATCAAATGAATTAGTGCACCAATGTGATATTAATAACATAAACTTGCTAGAGAACCAAGTGACGTGTCCTGTCATTTCATAAAGCATCTTAATAAGAGCATCAAATCTTAGACATGAAAAGAAGATTGACAACAATCAAACTAAGGAAAACATAATCCTTCTCTAAGTACAAGAAACCAGTGAAGATGCAAAGGTGCATCAAAGCAAAGTTCAAAACAGAAGGTCCAAATTATTAAAACGTGGAATCATTTACAAAGGAACCGGAGGGTAGATACAAGGGTTACATGCATGCTAAATGCTCAAAAAGGGGTTCAACATTCTAGCCCAACTTCAAAGGTTACAATGTTCAACCAAAAGAAAACCTAGAGTTACCCACTAACTATAGGAAATAACCTGCAGCCACAATTCTGGACCACCAAAAAGTAATAGAGATGCGTAGCAGCAAGAAAAATATATGCGTGATGCTAAAGGGAATCGCCCTTGTGCAAAGCAGTCAACTGATAGTGCACCACAATTTTGGAACAGCCAAATTAAAACAAATGGTCCATTAAATGGAAAGGAACTAAACATGAAAATAACACAAGTTTGTCGATATAGAAAAGCCATCTTATAACACAACATCCGGTTAACACAAAATTAGATTATCAACAATAGCTAAGAAAGAACATTGTTATCACCTTGGTCAATGACTGTTTGACGTCCCCTTATGGCCTCTATGGCATTTTTCAAGGTGTTAAGGGAAATTTGGAAATCTTTAAACAATTGCTTTCCAAATCGATTGTCCTGCGTAAAAGCAAGCACCAAATGCTCAACAGAAACAAATGAATCACCGTACTCTTTTTTGTAGTCCCTGGCTAGTTGTATCAGGGCTTCCAAATTCCGTCCTAACATTGAACCAGCTGACTCACCGAGAACCTGGTGTGATTGAATACATAAAATAATAAGGAATTAACATAGATCGGTTGGACGGACCACGATATTTACTGATAAATAAAATGTTAGTCAAATTCATTAAATCTAATAGAATGTGCAACCAATCCAGATGATTTTTATTGTATTAACAGATGAATTAGATTTGAGGTCCACTTAACCGACCACTGGACAGTGTAATTTATACCAGATGATTGTAAGAATGGATGCAAATTCCATAATATGCACATTGCAGCCCCCCGGGTACTTAGGTACTGCATGCAAATATCACAAGAAGAAAAATGTCTTGAGTGAAATACATAGAATTTAGGTATTACCTTGGGTTGGCGTTGGATGAACTTGTCAGTGGCTTCTAAAAGACGGGTATTGTCTACCCCAACCTTGGAGAAAATACGGCGAGCAAGACCATTCTTCTGCTCCAGAAGGGCCTTCATTAAATGTTCAGTCTCGACTATTTGATGCTTGTTATCTTTTGCCACTTCTGGTGAAGAAACAATACTTTGCCAAGCCATATCAGTGAACTCTTGTTGAGTAATCTGTCAACACATCCAACCCAAGTTTAATAAACCTAAAATATCAGTCAAAATTCCAAATCATGCACAACTTCCCTTTATTTATATCCATGAAAGAATGGAGCTAAACTGACTAACATCATCCTTTCAAACTCACTGATTGTTTCCCAAACACATCTTGAGGCTGCATCTTCAAAATGAACTGGGTTATTGATTGGCTAACTCAAACACAACGTGGAATTAGAAAGAACAATTTCAATAGTATTTTTCAAATTGGGTGGAAACTGATACACAAATTTTTTAAAATTCGGTCAAAATTCACTATGATCGCTGAAGAACTAGAAAATTTTAGATTGTTGAAAGGCAGCTGGAGAATCAGCAACTCATATGGCAATTGGCAATTCTCACAAGAAGCCATTCATACCTAATCCTCTCGAAGTTATAAAAATAATAAATTTAAAAAAAAAAAAACAAAAAAAAAACAGTTATATATATATAGGGGGGTCATGATTGATTTACCCTTCCAGCGCTTGAAGCGTGGCATCGAACAAGAAACGAGCTCGAAGTGATACCGAACAGCTGGAGTGTTGTAGTGAGAGACACATCGGTCTTGTTAAATCTCAAGGAAGTTAGGGTTTTGAGAGGTACGGATTTGGCCGAAGAAGAGCTGAGGGAGAGCGGTGGCTGAGATAGCAAGGCGGCCCTGTTGTTGGAGGGCGGAGGAAGACGGAGGTTCGTTGTCGTAGCCATTTTGAACAGGAAAAATTAGAGGAAAGTTTTGAGTGGGAATTTGATAAAGTGAAGAATGTTGTGTAGCTGTTACAGGGCGGGGGTAAATTTGGCCCACGTCGGGTTTTGTTGGATTTCGTTAAAATTTGGATTGGTTTGGATCGGATTACGGGTCAAAAAAATTTAGGCACGGGTCGATAGATATTTAGGCTTTTAACGGGTCAATGGAACGGGTCTCGAGCTTGTATGGGCATAATCATTTTTTTTAATATTTTTTTACTCAAATTTTATTATTTTTCATAAAAAATACTAGGCCTTGAGGCGAGTCGGGTTTCGGAGTAGGCCTTAAGCAGGCCGATAGACTAGACCATAGATTGGATCGGATTTCAAAATGATGGCACAGACCCAAGCCTAAGGGCTCGGAATGGATTGGCTCGGGTTCGGACCTAAATGGGCCGAGCCCATCCCGGGCCGCGTTACACTCCTGAGTGTTCAAGCACGCAAGCTGGTGGTGGTGTGAGCGTAGTGCACTGTGTTTATACGCGTCGTGTGGTTTTGGATACGATGATGGTGGTCGTATCATATACATGGTGTGGTGTTGCAAGATATTGAGAGTGCTTGGTGTGAATTATAGGTATAATTATAAATTATTTTAATTTAGAAATTTATGTCAAACTGTTTGATATAGTTTTTACTTATAGTTTTTTAGGTAGAAATATCTTAAATGAGCTGAGAAAAGTTGATTATTTAGAAGCTGAGGAAAGTGTGCTTTTGATTTCTGCTTTCTGATTATCAATTTTCAGTTTATAATAAACTGCACCAAATAGCACCATTATTCGGTACAAATTGAATATTGGCTTGTTTTGAGAATTAGGAAAAAAGTTAGTTCATTAGTTTTTTTGGTTTGTAAAAAAAATAATGTGATTTAAATAAGTGAATAAATTAATAAATTAACTTTTTTATAGTTGACAAAATAGGCCATTATTAAGGTGCTTGGTGCAAATTAAATAAATTGTGATTTTTTGGCAGACTGTTTAGTATAATTTATGTTTATAGTTAGTTCATTAGTTGAAAATAGTTTAAATAAGTTTAAAAAATTGATTATTTACAAATTAAAAAATAAATATTTTTAATTTTTACTTTCTAATCATTAATTCTTAACTTACAATAAATTACACCATAAATATTACGTGGTGTCTTCCTCTTTTTCTTATTGGTGAAATGATTTTTTTCTTATGTTGTATTTAGATTATAGGTTTGGGGTAGTGTTTTGAAAAAGAAAACAAAAAAAACAAAAAAAAGTAAGTAAAATGTAAATAAATTATACTAATTATATTTTACCCAATTTTTTCTTTTCCCTTTTCAAATCCTTATCCAAATCCATGATCTAAGCATGGTCTTAATTTCCATCTAAATTCAATCTTCGAAATTCTTAGATTGTGTTTAGAGTATGGATTTGGATAGCGATTTGATTACACTTCCAACTTTCTATTCAAATCCATATTTCAAACACGACTTTATTTTCTAGTTAAATTTAATCTTTTGAGATTCTTAGACTGTGTTTGGAACATAAATTTAAATAGAGATTTGATTACTCTTTTTAAATTTCTACTCAAATCCATACTTCACGATCTTAGTTTTTAGCTAAGTTCAATATTTTAGATTCTTAGGTTGTGTTTGAAGTATAGATTTGAGTAAAAAAAAAACTATAAAAGTGTAGTAAAGCCAAATTAAGGTTTGTAATTAGAGATGTCTATAGTCTTTTTCTTAAAATAATTTGAAATCAACACTATTCAACCTTTGTTTGGGGTGTGAGTTAATTTTTTGATTTTTTGGTTATTTTCGACTGTGGGTAAAAAGTTTCGTTTGGAATGAGTTTTTTGATTTTTTTGACTTTTGTAAAAGAAAAACAAAAATGGTTTCGACCTCTAAAAGATGAGCTCTAAATGAGCATTAATTTGTCTTTTTCTTCTTCTTATTTTGTCTTTTACTTATTTTTTATTTTTTAAAAAGTGGGATGCCACATCAGTAGAGCTGCTTTTAGAGCAGCTCTACTAGTGCTCTGTAGCACTGCTAAAAGAAAAAATGAAATTGAATATGATTTAGATGTAATATTTTGTCTTATTGATTTTTTAATTTTTTTTCTAACTAAAATAGTCAAAAAAAACCCATGCCAAACATAGCCTCATTCTACATGGGTTAAAAAAATTAAAAATAAAAAATCAAATGTTATTAGTAATCGTTTTGACATATTTTACGTTAGATTAATCTGGTAGTTGTCGTGGAGGATCCTGCTGCATTGCTTAAAAGGAGATCTACTATGCAAACCTCCAAGTTAAGTTGTCAATTTTGATGTCTTGCATTCATACTTTCTTAACTTGAAAAATTAACTTCGTTTATGCTGTTTTAATCATGAATTTATCAGAAAAGAAAAGAAAAGAAAAACCATGGTTCCTTATTTGGATATCATGAAAAATAATATATATATATATATTGAAAATACACAAGAAATTTTATCATTTCTTTTCTCTATTTCCTCCATTTCTTATCATTTCATTAGAAGTGCTTAAATTTACATATTTTTAGAAGTTGGGAATGTTGGGTATACCTCTTTATTGGAGTGTAGGACTCAATTGGTTTATTAAAAGAATTTTAATTTAGTTTGATTTAGGTATAATATATTTTAATATATTATATCTACTTTGTGGAGACCGAATCTAATTTGATAACAACTAAGATTTTGATAAAAACCTAAGAGTTCACAATATATATTGTTCAATAATATATTTGAGAGACATATTTTTTTGTTTTCACCCAAAAAGGTACGGCTGCTATACCAATTATATGGTTTCGGTAATAATTACTGTGAAGATTTGTCAAGGTGCTTGATTTGTTGAGGGTTATGTTGTCTCTGTTCTGAAGTTGGTTTGGTTCGTTATTTTGGGTCTTCTTCAACTCTGATTCTGAAGATTTTAGTTTATCTATTTGGTGAGATCTTTCCTCTTGTTTATTTGTGATTATTTGGAATTCACCTAAGGGTGGTTTTGTGAGACCATTTGTGTCTCGTTTATAATCGTTTGGAAACTATTTGGTTGATAGTGGAATCGGATTTCGATCCCGTAGACGTACCTCACATTGAAAGAACCACGTAAAAATTCTTGTGTTGCTTCTGATATAATTTTTTCGCATTAATTTTTATTCCCATTGATTGATTTATTTGTGGAGAATCATATATTTTTCCTAACAACTGGTATCAGAGCTTACGATTTATTTAGGTTTATTTATTTGTATAAATCAATGGAGGGGAATGTGGGTTGTATGTCTAGCTTCAATGGAAGCAATTGGGTAACTTGAAAAACTAAAATGGAGAACCTATTATTTTGTAAAGATTTGTATAGACCCATTGAGGGTGATAGTGGCAAACCCGAAGATATGAAAGATGATGAGTGGAAGAGGCTTAATCGAAAAGCCGTTGGTGTTATCCGTCAATGGATTGATAACAGTGTGTTTCATCATGTTGCTACTGAAACTTCAGCACATGATTTATGGAAAAAATTAAAAGGCCTTTATGATAGAAAATCAGTCACAAATAAAGTTTTTCTGTTTCGTAAGTAGGTTAATTTAAAATATAAAGATGGCAGCCCCATTCCAGAACATTTGAATGAAATAAAGAGTATTGTTAACCAACTTGCTTCTATGAAAATTATTTTTGATGATGAGTTGCAGGCTTTAATGCTACTTAGTTCTTTGCCTGAAAGTTGGAAGACTTTGGTTGTGACCGTTAGTAATTCGGCGCCCGATGGAGTTGTCACAATGGGCCAAGTCACTAGTAGCCTGTTGAATGAAGAAACTAGAAGAAAATCAGCGGGTTCCTCTCATTCAGAAGCATTTGTTGTGAGAGGCCGAAGTAAAACAAGGAAGATGAGTAAAACTGTAATAACCCTCACCACTGTTTACCGATAAACTACCGAATGCTGTTAAACTAAGACTGATTATGACTGATAATTGAAGTAATTGAAATACTGAACTGATTGACTGAAAACTGGAACTGAATTGATTGAGTGTACCTATTTGAATTGCATTCTATCTGTTGATCGTTTGATTATCTGTTCATGTCTTTGTGTTTAAACTGCAAATTGAAGGCCTTATCGGCGGCCGAATCAGAAATTGATTAGTGATTCATGATCACCATAATTTATGTGATTTTATGGTATATTTAATTGAAAAGTGATTAGGGATGATTAAATTAGATTAAACATTGATAGATTGCAAGTATTGGACTTATTTACCATTAGATCATTGAGTGGGCCATTATACCAAATGTTGAGGGACTTAGTCTTGCATTGCTCAAAACATTTTCTTCAACCATTTTCTTGTCATAGCCGACCAAGAGGGAGAGTGAGGGAGAGAATTGACTTGTTCTTGGGTAAATTGCTTGAAGACTTGGAGATTTTAGAAGATAATTGTAAATTGAGCTCCTACACCTCTAATTGAAGACTTAGGTAAGAAATTCAACCTCTCATTGTTGTGTTTAAGCTTGTTCTTGCATGATTCATGAGCCTCTAGTGATCTAAGTCAAGATTGAGTCAAATAATGTTGAATTGGAGCTCATTCCATGCATACATGTCGGTAGTGTTGAGTTTTAAGTTGATTTCATGGATAATTGTTGCATGCATGTACAAGTTCTAGCTAAGGTTCATGATACCATCATGTTCTTGAATGATTTGGCTCATTAGAGCATGTACTGAAGCTTTGAATTGATTTAAAACTCATGCATGTCATGTTTGAATCATATTCATGAAATTGGGTTTGAAAATGGATTTAATTGAAACACTATTGGGTTTTGATTTATCAAATTGATCTTTAAAACATGTAGTACTATGAGTTTTGAGGTGTTTTTTGAAAAATAGGCCCAAAGAAATCGATTTTGATGCATTTAAACTTGATTTGAGCTTGGAAGTTCAAATCTGGAAATTCCAGATTTTGGACTCCCGCTCGAGCGGGGGAAGCGGCGCTCGAGCGGGAAATTCGAGCTCCCAGTACTTTGCACTGTTCATCAGTCCACTCGAGCGGAGGAATGTACGCTCGAGTGGAGGATTGGGTGACACGCTCGAGCCGGCGTCGAGCGTGAATTTCACCTATCTAGTACTTTTTGGTCCGCTCGAGCGGGTAAGTTGACGCTCGAGCGGGAACCGTTGTCTGCATGTCCGCTCGAGCGGGGAAATCTGCGCTCGAGCGGGACCCTGTTTCACTGGAAATTTTGAAAATGTTTTCTGAATACATCTTTGCATCCTCATCCCATCCTAGGCATTCTTAGGCCTAGTTTAAGACATCTTAGTGAGGATATAAATGTAGAACACACCGAGGCAATTAGAGATTAAGTTATTATCTTTCCCAACTGTGTAGCTTAGTGTGTGTTCAATCTGTAACTGTGTAGGGTTGGCTTTCTGAAGGGACGCTCTAGCCTACTGTAGCCCAGAACTCTATGAGTAACAATTGTATAAAGATATGTTCAAATGATTATCTTCTGAATACTGAACTGTACTGCTTTCTGAACTGATACTGTTAACTGAATGAATGTATGTCCTATATTCTGAACTGTATTGTGGCATCCTTAGCAACTACTGTTACTGACTGCTACTGTTACAGAGATCTCTGTCGGTTCCCTCGTTGGAACCACTACTGTTTACTGATTGATGGCCATCATTGACTGTTCGGTCTTTTAAGACCTACTGTTTACTGTTATGCTAATGGATGTACCACATATGACTGTTTACTGCACTGAACAACTGATATACTGATTGAAATGAACTGTTTTCATTACTGTAAGGACATTCATTCTAAACCTCTTTACGCATTGTGTTTTTCACTGGGCTTCAGCTCACTGCTCATATATATATGTAGGTGTTCAGGCACCGGATCAAAGCTAGAAGCGTCAGGGTAAACTTCAGTTTTGTCAAGCCAACCACTGTGCCTCACCGCGAGGTTCCGAGCCTGCCAAGCTATGGCTTAGGGGTGTTTTTATTTCCCCGTCTGTCTCCGTACTGTTTTTGTAATACTGTATAGACTGATAGTACTGTACTGTTATTAGGGATTAGGTCCCTGTCTTCTGAATGATTGTACATGTATGTATATACTGTCTCTGTACCGAATGTAATTATGTATGGAAAGTCTTTTTGCATACAGACTGTCACAGCTCATTGGACACTGTTTTATTACTGTAATGGCTTCCGCCATGCCCCTGTACTCTGTTTTACTGTATTACTGTTAAGCAGGCCTTCGGTAATCTAGGATTACTGGCCGGTTACGGTGCTAAACCCATAAGGGCGGGTTTGGGTCGTGACAAAAACTCCTCATGGTCGTGATCAAAGCCGTGATAAATCAAAAGATGGTTCTTTTTCAAAGAAAGACATTGAGTGCTATTATTGCCATGAGAAATGGCACATGAAGCGGGAATGCCGAAAGCTCAAGAATAATGAGAAAATGCGTGACAAAAGTGTGGATAAGAAGCAAAAAGACACAACGGCAGTTACTACCGATGATCTTATGGTTGTTTGTGAAAATGATTGTATCAATTTTGTAGGCTAAGAGAGCAATTGGGTGATTGATTCTGGTGCTTCTTTTCATGTGACTTCTCGAGTTGATTTCTTCACTACCTACACCGAAGAAGATTATGGTTTTGTTCGAATGGGTAATGAAGGTTTGTCCAAGATTATTGGCATGGGTGATGTTTGCTTGGAAATAAATTTGGGCTGCAAGTTGTTGCTTAAAGATGTGAGGCATGTTCCCGACATTCGCCTCAATTTGATCTCTACTGGGAAGCTAGATGATGAAGGCTTCAACAACAAATTTGGTGATGGAATATGGAAGCTCACAAAGGGTTCTTTGGTGATGGCTAAGTGCAAGAAGACTCATACACTTTATTCGATGCAAGGAAAAATTTGTAAAGGTGTTGTCAATGCACTTGAAGATGATACTTCTACCGAATTGTGGCACAAGCGGTTTGGCCATATGAGTGAAAAAGGGCTACAAGTTTTGTTCAAGAAAGAGCTTCTACCCGGTTTGAAAGGTACACATCTCAAAACTTGTGTTCATTATTTGACGGGTAAACAACATAGAGTTTCTTTTCATAAAAATGTTGCTTCTAGAAAAGAAAATTTTTAGAGTTGATTCATTCAGATGTTTGTGGTCCTTTGAAAGTTAGAACACATAGTGGTGCACTTTATTTTGTTACTTTCATTGATGATTATTCAAAGAAAGTTTGGGCTTTTCTACTAAAAACTAAAGATCAAGTTCTAGAAGTATTTAAGCATTTGCAGGCCATGGTTGAAAGAAAAACAGAGCAGAAATTGAAATGCATCCGATCAGACAATGATGGTGAATACATTAGGTCATTTGATGAGTATTGTCGCAGCCAAGGTATTCGGCACCAAAAGAGAGTTAAGAAGATTCCTCAACAAAATAGCGTTGCCGAGAGGATGGACCACACCATTGTGGAAAGAACAAGGTGTTTGCTTTCACAAGCTAAATTGCCAAGATCCTTTTGGGGTAAGGCAATGAAGACAACGGTTGACATGATCAATTTGTCTCATTCCTATCCTTTGAATGGTGATGTTCCAGAAAGAGTTTGGACCGGCAAAGATGTGTCTTATGAGCACTTGAGAGTGTTTGGTTGTCGAGCTTTTGTTCACATTCCAAATGATGAGAGGTCCAAGCTTGATAGCAAGTCAAGACAATGCATTTTTCTTAGCTATGGGCGTGACGAGTTTGGTTATAGATTGTGGGATCCGGTCGCCAAGAAAGTCATTCGAAGCCATGATGTTGTGTTTCTTGAAGACCAAATAATTGAAGACTTTGGCAAAGGTGATCAACCAGAACCAAAAAGTAGTGATCTCATTGACATGGATCCATCTCCTTCATCTTCGGTGGATGATGAAAATGGGGGAGATGTGCAACCACCCATTGAAGA
Organism: Camellia japonica; assembly: GCA_030407325.1. NCBI lineage: Eukaryota > Viridiplantae > Streptophyta > Magnoliopsida > Ericales > Theaceae > Camellia > Camellia japonica. Next base: position 26,108,752 of record JAPPVO010000059.1, on the reverse strand, counting down.
TGTAGAGGATGATACTAATCCTAATGAAGTTGAGCCAGAAATTGAGGAAGAGCATCCAACTCAAGAACCGCCACCACAACTTGAGTTGAGGAAATCTACAAACGACCGGCAACCTTCAAGAAAGTATCATCCCAATGAATTTGTGTTGATTTCCGATCAAGGGGAGCCCGAGAGCTACCAAGAAGCAATTGAGCACGCAAAGAAAGATAATTGGAAAAATGCAATGGAAGAGGAGATGAATTCCTTACTTGAAAATCACACTTATGATTTAGTAAAGTTGCCTAAGGGGAGGAAAATTCTGAAAAATAAGTGAGTCTTCAAATTGAAGAATGATAGCAAGAATCTGTCAAGGCACGTCTTGTTGTGAAAGGCTTTGAGCAAAAGAAAGGCATTAACTTTGATGAGATTTTCTCACCGGTTGTAAAGATGTCTTCTATTCGGGTTGTACTTGGCATGGCTGTAAGTATGAACCTTGAAGTTAAGCAACTTGATGTGAAGACCGCATTTCTTCATGGTGATCTTGAAGAAGAAATTTACATGGAGCAATCGGAAGGTTTTGTGGAAAAAGGGAAAGAGAAATTTGTTTGCAAATTGAAGAAAAGTTTGTATGGCCTCAAGCAAGCCCCGCGGCAATGGTACAAAAAATTTGACTCTTTCATGATGAAAAATAGTTTTTCTAAAACCATTGTGTGTTTGTGAAAAATTTTCCGAATGGCAAATTTATTATTCTTTTGCTTTATGTTGATGACATGTTAATTGTGGGTCAAGATTCTACCATGATAAACAGGTTGAAATTGGAGTTGAGCAAGTCTTTTGCTATGAAAGATTTAGGACCGGCAAAGCAAATACTTGGTATGAAAATTGTTCATGATTGCAAAGAGAGGCTGATTTGGTTGTCTCGAGAAAGCTACATTGAGAAAGTTCTTGAGAGGTTCAACATGAATAAAGCAAAGTCGGTTGGTTGTCCACTTGCGGGTCACTTTAAGCTTAGTTCGAATCAATGTCCTACAAGTGAGAAAGACAAGGAAGAGATGCTGAAAGTTCCTTATGCTTCAGTAGTTGGTTCTTTGATGTACGCCATGGTTTGTACAAGGCCGGATGTTGCTCACGCCATTGGTGTGGTAAGTCGTTTTCTCTCTAATCTAGGTAAAGAACATTGAGCAGCGGTAAAATGGATTCTAAGGTATCTTCGAGGGACTTCGAAGGGGTGTTTGTGTTTTGGGGATGGTAAGCCGATGCTTGATAGGTTCACAGATTCTGACATGGCCGGTGATGTTAATTCTAGGAAATCTACTTCAGGGTATTTAATGACTTTTGCAGGGGGAGCTGTGGCATGGCAATCTAAATTACAAAAATATGTTACTCTCTCAACTACCGAAGCTGCATTTATTGCTATTACGGAAGCTTGCAAAGAAGAGTTATGGTTGAAGAAATTTTTGCAAGAGTTGGATTTGAAGCAAGAAAAGTATGTGCTTTATTGTGATAGTCAAAGTGCTATTCATTTGAGTAAAAATTCTACTTTTCATTCGAGATCGAAACACATTGATGTGAGATACCATTGGATTCGTGATGTGTTAGATTCGAAATTGTTACAACTCAAAAAGGTTCACACGGATGATAATATTTCGGATATGTTGACTAAGACTTTGTCGAGGGACAAACATTTGAAGTATCGAACTTTGGCGGGTATGGTTGATGTCTCCACTTAAGTCGGTAGGGGGAGAATTATTGGGTATACCTCCTTATTGGAGTGTGGGACCCAATTGGTTTATTAAAAGAATTTTAATTTGGTTTGGTTTAGTTATAATATATTTTAATATATTATATCTAATTTTGGAGACCGAATCCAATTTGATAACAACTAGGATTTTGATAAAAAAAACCCAAGAGTTCACAATATATATTGTTCAATAATATATTTGAGAGACATATTTTTTTGTTTTCACCCAAAAGTTACGGCTGCTATACCAATTATATGGTTTCGGTAATAGTGCCGAATAATTACAGTTTGTGAAGATTTGTCAAGGGTGCTTGATTTGTTGGTGGTTATGTTGCCACTGTTCTGAAGTTGGTTTGATTTGTTATTTTGGATCTTCTTCAACTCTGATTCTGAAGATTTTAGTTCATCTATATGGTGAGGTCTTTCCTCTTGTTTATTTGTGATTATTTAAAATTCACCTAAGGGTGGTTTTGTGAGACCATTCGTGTCTCGTTTGTAATCGTTTGGAAACTATTTGGCTGATAGTGGAATCGGATTTCAATCCCCTGAACGTACCTCACATTGAGGGAACCACGTAAAAATTCTTGTGTTGCTTCTGATTTAATTTTTCCGCATTAATTTTTATTCCCATTGATTGATTTATTTGTAGGGAATCATATATTTTCCCTAACAGGAAAAACATGGATTTTCCTTTTCTTTTACTTACCAACTCCAAGATCCAAACAAAATATAACCAATTCATCAAAATAGATGTTTTTAGACAGTTCAGATTGACCTAGAAATATGCCATAGCAAGCATGTTAAACTCAATTTGGTTAACATCATTACATTGAGTTAATGGAATGTTCAACAAGGCGTAAGCCAACTCTGCATATGGCATATGCCCTTTAGGAAACCATTATTGGTTTCAATAATATACAAAAGAACCAAAGCAAACCCATGTCAACAACCCCAATATACTGGACAAGGAATTCGTGAGCTTTCAAGAAACCACTCAAGGTTTGAAAATCAAGTCTGTCGAATTAAAATGCCAAGATGTGAACATTAAGACTATATTCGGATGATGAATTTATCAAGTCAACTAAAGGGTTTTATCACCAACTATAGCATTAAATGAGCTGAAAGATTGTCTCAGTGGTTTCAGAGGCGTCAAAGTCTGCTCATGGTGTCTGTGTTCAAGCCCGGTCAAGAAATCATCACAATACCGCAACAAACTAGGATACATTCATAAATAACACCACAAAATTTGATAAAATTACAAGTTAATATAAAATTAGTTTAAAGTAAATGAACAACTAGAAACATTAACAAGATAACCCAGTTCGCTAGTAAAAACACAAAACAATTATCTCAATACTCCACCGCAGAAAATACTCATCTGATATCATTGTGGGTCACTAAATATATTGCCTAAAATAAAAATTGTTACAGTGGATTATGCAACTATAAATCATATTATTTAGAATAGATCACAAGTTTTCAGCTGAAGAATCTCAAAAGTTTTAAATGCAGATGTAAGGAAGTGTAGTGAACTACACAACAAACAAAACACACCAAACTGATGTGAAAGCTATAGCTATATAAACACATGAACCTGCTTCAAAACATGGTTTATGATAAATGTGCATCTCACCAACTGCCCCTCATTGATCGGCAATTCAGTGATTTGAATATCAATGCCAACTCCGAACTCTTTGTCTGCAGGGTATAAAGAACAGAAGATCAATTTTGCCAATAATGATACTAGCAATCAGTGGAATAGTAACGTACATACCAACATGAAAATGATGCTCTTCCAGCCTTCGAACAGCAATTTATAGTATAACACATACACACTTGTTCGGCTTTTGTTCATTTGATGCTTTCTTTTCTGTTCAATAAGAAAGATGAAAATGAAATTTGACAAGAAACTTCAGAGATTGAAGCACCAAAGTTGAAAAAGATTGGTAGATAGAAAGGGAAAGCTCAGTTGCATAAGAATTTTTGTTCAAGAAAGCACAAAAGAATCAGTAGTCATGTTTCATACCCTAACAAGCACCGATAAATTCTCTCAACAATTTCATTTGATTCAACTAAAGGGATGAGGGAATTAGACAAATTTCAGGAACTTGAGTTTAGCTCAAATGGTTATAACTACTCCTTGGTTTCCAAGGGCAAGGTTCGGAATTTGAGCTTATGGAAAAACATCGAACACCCATAATGAAAAAAAGAAAAAGGGACATATTTCGACCAACTGCAGCTAGTTCAATTGGCCAGAATCATTGCACCTTACTAGGAAATCAAGCATTCAATTTTTGCCACAGGCAAGGCTTCCCCTCCCCAAGGATACGGCCTCCAATATACCAAAAAAAGAAATTAGGGGATATTTTAGACATTTCCTACATTGAAGTGTGAATATCGTCCTGGGATATCTCAGAGAAACATACCTTTTTCTAAAGGTGGTGGTTGAACTACAACATGCATGATTGTAACTCCCCCAGGAATGTCACATAATGGGCTTCTGCAGTCTCCCACTGTCATGTTGTTATCCAGTATCTTTCCAGCACTAATTAACTTGACATCTTTTACCGTCCTTGGACCATTCTCTTTCTCTGAAAGAAACGATTTTTTGGAAAATATGATGAGAAATGAAATAACAGAACAATAATCATATTGATTTAAACCACAGACATGAATATAGTATTGGAAGTTCAAATTTACTCAAAGAAAGAAAAGGAAAATGAAAAAATGAAAAAAACTTGAATTTAATGTTTCAGAATCACTTTTCATTAATCTGGTCAATTAATGCAATATCCAGTTTAGTCAAATTACTGGGTTCCTGTTATTTCCTTCACTTTCAAGTTAGAATATTAGAAAATGAGGTCATGTCTTTCCAAGTTGAATCATAGCGAAAAAGACGAATGAAACCAACAAAAGTTTCAATCTCGATGCAACATGATAATTATTAGTTACAACTTCAGTATTTCAACTCCCCTTATTCACCAAATGTAATATATATATATATAATTAAGGGTGGGGTTGGTTGTTTTAAATTTGTGAGGACTTTGAGTGTGATTGGTGGAGAAGGGCTGTCCTAAAAGAAGGTTTTCTGACAACATGGCGTTCTGTACTTTGTTTTTTCATTTTTTTGACATCCAAAACAAACATGTGTAAAGAAGCCATTTCAAGGTCCAACCAGTGGTTTGACAGCCCACACAATAAGATTTCAGGAAACACATTCGCTTCAAAAAGAGAAAGGTAGAGGAGTAAATTGAACTAAAGAATGACAAATAAGAACATAACACTAGTTAGGGAAAAGTCAACATCATTCTTACAAAATCTTATCGACAATCTTCACCAAAATCTTCCATAAGATATACCAACACTTGTCCTCACCTACATTTGATCCTAAGACTCTCAATGTATACCAATCGCTGTTAACTAGTTAACGCATACTTTGCATCTCCTGAAATTGAAATTACTCTCGTATCTTACAAATGATTTCATTTTGTTCCTGATAGCATCAAAATGTGTTTAACCAATCATCTTACTAGCAACTGCTGCACACACGATGCATGGAAAACAAGTGCCCTATCAAACAAATGAATGAGCGCAATTATTTTATGCGTGATAGTCATTTTCCTATAATAAAAAACATTGACACATAGCTTTTCTCTAGTGCCTTCACTGCAAGGTGAGCACCAATGAAAATTTTCCATTCCTTAAGAGACTTTAAAATGTTTGAGCATTGCATTATCAAAAAACCCAATTTAAAAAGCATGGCTCATCTATTTTCCATTTCAACTAAAAACTAAATGACCCATCATTCTTAAATTGCACATACCACATCATTGAAGATGGTGCCTTGGTGAAACATTTCGTTTTCATTAAGAACTTCTAACCTTGCTTCAAATAATTCGACTGCAACAGAATTCATGGAACCCCATCTGAAGCTGAAGTCCATCCTTTGGACAGATTACAATCTCAAACTTTGTGTTCTTGCATAATTTCATAACTAAAAAACATTAAAGTATAGTACAGCATTCCTTGCAAAATGATATTATCAAAAAGACCCAACCCACCTTTAGGCCATAGAGCAAGAATGCTTTCCTTCAAGTTTGCAACACTTGTAGCAGCAGGAAAGCTTTTGGGGCCAATATCCGACCCGTCGATCAACCGGAACTTGATCTCTAACTGATCTTGCACTCCAGACATCATCCAATTTCACACAGATTCTCAGTATCCAAACACCAGGGATCTTTCACTTGGGTCTCCTCCAAAACAATCAACCTCCAACACTTCAAATTAGAGTTTGTTAAGAAGAACACACTGACTTAAAAAGAATTGTTTCTTTGAAATGATCAATAAGTAATCCAAATCCCTCTCTATTGTGTACACGGGAAAATTGAATTTAGAAATGAAAAAACAATCTCTGAGTTTAACTTGGATCAAAAACAGAAAACACCAATTAAAGCAACTAATTGGAAGCCTAGAAGGGATGGGGAAAAAAGAGGGGGAAAAGGAAACTCAGTCAATCAATAACACCCAAAAAAAACAAATAAGTGAATGATGATCTCTAGAACAAAAAAAAAATGACAAAAAAATGAATAATAACACCAAGCATACACACAGAAGAGAGACAGAAAGTAGAATCTCTGACAGCAATTTCAGACACCAAATCTTGAAATGCGTTTTCTCAAATTCAAAAGAATCCACTCAAATCTTGAACTGGGTCACCTCCAAATCAATCACAAAGTCAAACAACAATCAAAAGAAAAGAATCACCCACACAAATCTCTAAGTGGGTACTCACCAAATCAATCAAAAACCAAGAATTCACTACAACGTACACAAATAATCTAACTTGGATCAGTAATTGATCGGGGTCTGGAGAAGAAGACGAAGAGGAAAGAAACCCAAAGCGTGAATGAAGCAAATAAGACTCAGACCAAAAAAAAAACAACTTTTGACTATTAATAAATAGAATCAGAACAGAGAAGTAGAAGAGAAATCAAAGAGATCGATCGAGAGAGGAAGAAGATGAATCGGAGTTTTCAAAGTCTTGGAATGAGTTGTGGGTCAATGAATTCATCGTTTTGCCGCCTTTCTCATACCAATTCTGCTCTCCTAATTATCAATCGACAGATCTTCAAAAGAGTCCCGCTTTCGGTAACTTTCACACGGTGTCATATTAAATTCTCGCCCAAACTTCAACCTTTTCTTCAATCTTAAAAAAAAAATAAAAAAAAATAATAATAATAATAATTTCAGAATTTATTTTCCAAAAAAATTTATTTTTCGTTTTTCTTATTTATTTTATTTTTACTGAATTTTTTTAATATTTAAATATTTTTTAAAATTTTTAAAACACGCCTAACATAAATACACTTAAAAAGTATAATATTTGTGAATTTTTTTTTTAAAAAAAATTCACTAACTACCAAAAAAAAATTAAATAGAAAATTCAATACATTTTTCATATTTTTATGTATTTATTAATTTTTTAAAATATTTTTGACAAATATTTTACTATTTAGATACATCTAAGTAAGGTGCATATAAAAAAATTAAAAAAAATTGTTTAAAATTTTAAAAATATTCACTAAAAACAAAAAAAAAAACGAAAAACAATAAATTTAATTTCTAAAAAACTAAATTCAGAAAACTGAAACCAAACATACTGAATAATATTTCAACTTTTTCAAGTTATTTGGGATTTGTTTATTTAATATTATTATTATATTATTTTTTATAAAAAAGTTATGTAAAAAATAAAGAGGTGATATAATCTAAATAAATTTAAGAGAAGTGCTGCAGACCCCCAGTGACGTGGCGCCCCCCACTGGCTGAAAACCCAAAAAAAAAATAATTTTTTTTTTGCCCAATCACGGAGCTACACCTCACTGGGGGTCGACCCCCAGTGGGGGTCTGAAGCATTTTTGTAAATTTAATTGCTAAAAATTTAATGAAAGATTTTTATTCATCTTTGATTTCTTGTTTCAGCAACAAATTAAAATAGTCAAAAAATCATTATAAAAAAGTAAACTATTTTTTATATTTTTTATACATTTTTTTCGCAAAAAACTAAAATAAGAAAAATATTTGGTGACCCGAATTTGTGTGGTCTGAATGGTTCGAATATATCAAAACGAAATCGTTTTACACGCAAAACGACGTCATTTTGAGACATTCGAGCCATTCGAATCATGAAAATTCAGACCACCTAGCATTGTTGCTAAAATAATCAATTCTCAAAACAATTCAAACATGAGATGCGATTGGGACCTCGAAAATGGGAGCCCCGACTGCCCCTAATATGCAAAACGTCGTCGTTTTGTATTTTTTTTTTTTTTTTTTCAGCTGAAGAAGGAAGAAGAAGACGAAGAGATGGAGGGGGAGGGGAGGTTTTTTTTTCAGCTGAAGAAGGAAGAAGAAGACGAAGAGATGGAGGGGAGGGGAGGGGAGGGGAGGGGAGGGGGCCAACAAACTCGGGGATGAGGCAGGGGCGGAGGCCGGGGCGGCGAGGCAGAGCCGGAGCTGCAGCGAGACAGAGCCGGAGCTGCGACGAGCGACGGCGGGCGACAATCGGGCGGCTGCGACGAGCGTCGGCGGGCGACGATCGGGCGGCGAGACGACGAGCTGCGACCTCTCTTCCCTCTCTCTCTCTCTCTCTCTCTCTCTCGGGCATTTGGGGCACAAATTTTTCAGGGGGAAAATCTTTTTCCATTCGAACGTTATCTTTCCCTTAATTTGATAAAAGTTTGATAAAATAATTAGATGTCACTTTTAACCATTCATTTGTCAAACTTGAATTTGATAAATTAATGAGAGAATTTTAAATCTGGGTAAAACTTCAAAAATAATTATAAATTAATAATAAATTTTATGAATATTAATAATTAAAATTATAAATTTTTCATATATATATACAATAAGTTTTTCAAATTACCACTTATGAATAATTTCCTTACATTAATTACACCGTTTGGCGCTCTTTGGGAAGTTTGAGTTTTGTTTTTTTTTTTTTTTTTACTAAAAGACAAATTAATTACAAAACTAAAAAAAAAAATCAATCCAAACAAAATATCACATCAAACTCCATAATTATTTTATTTTTTATCTCACAAACATCACATCCAACCACAAAAAAATCCAACTATCTTTCTAAACATAAAAAAAAATTTCTCCAATAATATCCTACAACTAAAAAAACTTACAAAAAATCCACTTCCCAAACACCCACACTACGTAGAGCCTGTAGAGGGAATCTAAACCTTTACTATTATAGGTTGTTTTAAAATTTCTAAAATTATGTCACATATCTATTAATAAATTAATTGATATACTAATTAAAATAATATTATATATATATATATATATATATATCAATTAATGTATTAATTAATATACTAACAGATGATGTGACATAATTTTAGAAGTTTTGAATACTTATAATTTATATAATAAATGAGATAAATAATAATAATATAACACTAGTTGATATATTAATATATATACTAATTAACCCCTAAGGGTTGGCCTAGTAGTGGAGGCTTGAGACTTAGGAGTTTGCTCCTCTCTAGGTCTCAGGTTCAAAACCTCTTAGATGCTATCAACTCTTGTGTTGGGCCAGTCCATACGGAGCTCTGCTCTGGCTTTAAATGGGCCCCCACTAGTGGACGGTGGGATTGGTCTCCCAAGGATTAGTCGAGGTACGCGCAAACTGACCCGGACACCTGAGTTATCAAAAATATATATATATACACTAATTAATATATGTAAAGCACCGTACTAATTAATACATATAATTTTATTCTTGTATTTGTCCCAAAAGAAATTATTAAATTCACACCAATATTTGTTGGAACTACCACCTCACATGCACTTGGTTATGGGTAGATTTTTTTTTTTTCTCTCTCTCTCTTTCTCCTTTTTAACATCTCCTACAACCCAATATCATCATCACTAATTTTAGTAGATGACCTAAATAAATATATTTTTTATCTTTTTATAAAAAAGTATAAAAAAAAATAAGAGGTGATATGATAAAAAAAAGATAAATTATTTTATATATGACAAACTTGACCTAAATATTGTGTTTTAGATTCGATGATAATATGAAAATTATTACAAAACATACTATAAAATTAAATTACATCAACTATATATAATAATAATAATAAGAGGGACCATCTAATTATTGAAGTGGATGCCAAAATTTCAATTGATTATTATTTTTTTTAAATGGATAAATGATAGGAGGGTTTGTACTCCTGTTCTGAATAATTCCACATGACCACATATATTTTTTTTTGATTCAGACATGACCACATATATAAAGTTAGGTTAGGAGTCAGTAAACATCAATCTGATACAATTCATTTGTTTATTATTACACACACATACACTTGCCCAATTTTTTTTTTAACTTACCCAAATTATTATACACAAATGCCTATAGTTGGTCAATGTGTATTTACTTGCAATTCTAATATACTACTACAAATCAAAAATTTAGACACGGAAAGATTTAAAAATTAAAAACAAAAAAAAAGAGGAAAATTACAAAAATAAATAAAATAAAATTAGAATTTGAGAATTTTAAATTTATTAATTTAAATCTTAATCTTTTTATTTATTTTCAATTTAAACCATTATCCTATTTCCATTAAGTACAACTAATAAAAAATAACATTTTAGCCATTAAACTCAATTTAAGTGCATATAAATACCCTTTTACACTGAGCTTAATAACAAATATATATATATATATATATATATATATTTAGCAATTTTACTTAACAAAAATAGATAAAAATTTAAATTTTAAAAAAAATCAAAAGATTATGATTTAAATTGACAAAATTAAAATTTTAACGTTTATTTTGTTATAAGAGTCAAACCTTGAGGTTTTTTTATAATTTTTCAAAAAAAAATAATAATATGTGATTCATGTTCAACTTTTATAAAGTGAGACTCATATTTTGAATGAATTTACAACACATATTGTATTTCAATATTTTGTCTATAGCATGACTGATTCTAATAAGATTGGGTAGAGGTAGTTGAGATGTCCAATAATAAACATTTCATATTCTTCCATTAAAGGTTCAAAGGAATCAGCACAAAACAGCTCATAAAATGCCACTAAAATGAGACCAATCCAATGCTTATCAATGGGTTAAATTATTGAGGAAAGATTAATCTTCTCCATCAAGGAAAGCAAACAAAATTCCAAAAGGGTTCAATCAAGTGGGAAGGATAAAATTGGGATGTATTAAGCATAAGCAACCACAAAACCTTGATATATCACTAACCAAATCTTTTAGGATGCTAAAACATTACTTCACTAATACATACATCTAAACAGGTTTCTTGTCATCATCAACCAAGCAAATTCCACAAACAAGATTATTTTCTATTAAAAATAAATAAAATAAAAAAGAGTAACCATTTCATACCTTCTTTGGGAAATATTTTTATTTCCACAAAGGACATATTTGAACTTCCAAGGTTAACAACAAAAGGCATGTTTGGTACAACTCCTCCCAAACTGAAAGTTAATAGTAAAAAAGTAAAAACCAAAAGTAATTTCCTGAGTTTTCAGATAATCAAGTTTTCCAACTTATTTAGATTCTCAATTTTTTTTTTTTCCCCCAAAAATTGTAAGTACCTCAATAAGTTGCACTTAGAGCATCCTCATCAAACTCAGTAAAATCGTTTTTTAACTAAACTAGCGATATAAACTTCAAAAAATAAGCCCATCAGTCTCGCTTGCAGCTCGTCAAAATTTGTGATATCTCGCTACAACAAGTAAGGTACTGTTCATCGCTAGATTAGTGTTACCGGATGTCCGGCTAGTCAACAGGTCAACAGCAATTTTTTTTTTTTTTTTTTTTTTTTTGCATTTTTTAAGAATTGTTTGGCTGAAAACTCATCAATTTAATAAAAAAATAAATAATAACAAACACAATAAGAAAATAATATTTTAATAAGATTAAATTAGAATAGAGAGTTTGATGCAATAGTATTAAAAAAATGACTAGCTAAAATAGCAAAATAAGTTTTTAAGCTCTAATTTGACTAAAAATTTGAAGAGACGGGGTGAATGCTAGTCAACAAGTTAAATGCGTTGCCTTAACCTTTTTTTAGTACATCAAGATACAATCATATGTATCTAACTTATGGGAGTGGTGAGAACAAAGGTCGAACCTGTGACCTCCTGCTTAATGTTCTACCATTGAATGCCCAACAGTTGGAGACATCACAACAGCAATCAATTCAGTTGATGATTTCATAAACTTTGGTAAAACTTTGGCTGCTGATGATTTGTATCTTACAAATAAGCCAACAAGAAGAGCTTTCTTGACAAGAAACGGGCCATCTTCAAACCACAAATTTGTGGAATCTAAAACTGTCATCACACAACAAAGATTACGCCAGATAATGGTAAACCGCGAAGAGAAATGGTAAAAAGAATTTCCTTGACAATTTAAGTGTTTCTCATGAATCCTACATAACAAATAGTAATGATATATAACCTAAAAATGGTTCCCCAACTCAATGGGACCTGTAACAGATAAATCTCTGAGACCTACTACCTAAAACTGAAATCATTATATGAAATCCAAAAAAAATGGACCAAACGGTATGAACTGAAAACAAAAATGAAAAAACATAAAAGAAATACATTTCTGAGACTAATGGGGCTAGCGGGGGATCATCAAAAGAGCTGAGCGCTTTCTCTCTCCTCCTGTGTACCAGTTTGCATAGGCATGTTTCCTCACTTGTATTCCCCATTAGCTGCTAAAACAATATGCAAACCAAAGACTCCTCTCAGGAAGGCCCAAAAAATGTGTCATTTTTCCGAATAAAAAAATACACGATGGATTGCTATTTTACAGACTGAAAGAATGAATTGCATGCCCGTGATAGTGATACAGTTCCTCACGTGGGGAGGGCAGCAGGGAATCTGGACCATGAATGTACAGCCATTTTGGCCAATTTTCTCTTTCGCTCTCTTCTCAGATGGATATAAACAAAACTTAGAGGCTGCAAAATAAACTTGTGCAAACCCCATATTGCATTCATCTTCTGTCCCAAACTTTCCTGTTTAAGCTCCTTTACTTGGTGAAATACTACTCCAAGATGTGGCAATTCCTAACAAAATCATTGGAGTAGTTAACATACTTGGTCCAAAATGGCCGGAGATGCTCAAAGCCTATCTGAAGCCATGGTTTTGACTGGCCGTTGTAGTGGATAACAGCAGCCTTTTCCACACTTTCGACATCAGTTTTGTTCTGGTAGCCCAAACCAAGCATGTGCCAAGATGGGTCGATTGCTTTAACATGACCTTTAAATGCAATCAATGCTGGCGGTAAGGTTCCCAGCTTCCACATTGTCAAGTTTGACTTCAGATTCTGCAAGATCGAGAGTCTCATAAAAAATTGGAGATTATGCATTTCTTATTTACCATTCCAAGTAGTTATGTTTTTTATTTTTTCAATAAAGTTGCTAAGAACATGAGATAACTCCTGAAAACAATCTAGCTACTCATTGACATAATAAAATTTCATTGATTGCATAGAGAGGAAGCACACAAAATACAATTTTAACACGGTTTAAAAACAAAATCCAATGTGATTTCACAAAAAAATTGGAGGGGGATGTGCTTATTTGTCCAGTGACATGAATTGCAGGCCACATAATATACTACATTGTGAGCCATAAAAATTATAAGATATGGTTTTGTAACAAGACTCCCTCTTTTTGCTGTCCCCCCATACCCTAAATAGAACATAAAGCATGTAGAATACTAGAACCACTAGAAGCCATATGTCAAATAGATACAGGAATGGCAATAATGAGATTTGAATTCAAACAAACATCAGTGTGACCACTGCTGCAGATCAAAAAGATACCATTCTACTCCCTGAGATAAACTTTTGTGTCCTAGAACTTAAACCCACAAAGGGAATAGAAGACAAATGTATTCACAAAAGTCTAACAGAAACAGTCTTGATATTTACCTCCTTCACCCAGGTATGATAAGTGTCTCTTATATTTGTCTTTCTCCATGCACGTAAATCAAAGATGTTCATCCCATAAGCCCATGCACATTCGTCAGGGTTCAAATTCTTTGCTATGAGAGATGAGAAAAATTGAAGTAGTTCCTGAATCGCTTAGACATCACCCACTCATCTTCACCTTTACAGGTTTCTACAGCTCCATTAACCTTTCCACCAAGGTCAATTTCCCAGAGTGGAGAGAGGTCACGCTGAACTACAATATCATCATCTAAAAACACCACCTTATCAAGGTTTGGAAATAGCTGTGTAACACAAGAAGACAACACTATCAGCACCTTCTCTTACACACAGAGAGAGAGTCTCAAAGACACAGCAAGTTAATTTTTAGGTGCATCCGCAATACAATCTAGATCAGGAACATGTTAATAAAAATACCACAACCCCCACACATAAAAGTTGTAAGAGAATGTGATATCTACTCCAAGTAATTCAGAACTAACCAACCAAAAAAGAAACAAAACAAATATGCGCTCTTTTAATAACGTTGGAATTTTCAGCACAATGATCATTTGATAGAGTTATAGGAAAAGGCGTTCCTTTCAAAGCAGTCCTGAAACAGAAGCAATTGTCTACTTAAGTGTAAAGTCTCTTGAGATCCCGAATCTCACCTTCACACAGTGTGGACCATGGGGGTTTATGGATGGGAGAGGGCAAACCCAGATACTGTAGCCCATCATACCATTGGACCAATGTCGTGGATAAAGTCCTCAATATTCTTGAACTAAAATACTTGACCATGAGTAGAAACATGTTCATCATAAGAAGCATGGTTTAGGTATTCACAGTTTTTTTTTTCAGTTTTTTTTTTTGGGGGGGGGGGTGGGGGTTGAGGGTTGGAAATGGTGTGGTTCAATTATATTAGCCTTCAGAAAAATAGTTGCCCACGGAGAGGTCTTACAAATGTATGATATGAATAAAAAAGAAAGCCTTGGATGGAGGAATGGAGGGAGAGGGAGAGAGATTTATTCAACAGCAATTTACTCTTATTTTGGACAAAATAAACCTACAAATATGCACTTCCTTTTAATCGAACATCAGCAAGTTTTCTTTTTTTTTTCCCCCCTTTTTGTTCAAAATTGAAACAGATTAGTGATTTCCTATACATAAGAGAAGGGGAATGTCATCAAAACAACGATTGGTTACCTCTGGTAAATAAATGCGAAGATGGTTGAGCAATGAAATGTACTTTGGGCTTCTAGCCTGCAATTTTGAAGCAAATGTCCGCGGAGTAATCTCACTGAGGTTAGCCCCAGCCATATGATTCCCATGGTAGTAGTTCCTGATCCCAAAATGATTTTCTACAGCTTCAAGAACTGGAATGTTCTCTCTTGTTAACCAGTCAAACTGATGAACTCCTTTTACTTCAACAATAGCTGGAGAGGGATTCAGAGCAAACCATGAGTGCATGCCCGCATATGTTTTTTTGTCAGTGATGACATGGAAAACTATCTTTTCTGGCTTTACAGATGACTGGACGGCAGATGTGACCACAACTGAAGCTGCTAGTATGTTATCAGTTGACAAGACAAAGTGGTAGTATAAGTTGTCAGAGAGTAAAGGGAGTAGTTCAGGTGCAGGTAACTGTCTGCGTGCGTGAGCATTAGTTGAATACTCATCAGTCAAACGCAGAGAAAGACAGTAGATGCCTTTAGGAATGGCGCTTGCAGCGAAGTGCTTGTTCATTAGTTCTGAGAATTTTGACTCCCTGATCTCTCTCTCAGATCTCTCCATCTGTGCAAAAGCAAAAATCTTTAGCAACCAAAATATTGCTTTATAACAGTTTATGGAAAATATGGACTTTTATTTTGCCACAATATAGACTTGCATGTTCCAGTTGCAAAAATAAATAAATAAACAGAAAATAAAATAAAAAACACAAACACAAACAATAAACAATAAACAAAAGATGGAGGGGAAAAAATATTTAAGCTGAGTGAACTGAGTTAAACTTGAGAAAATTGGAAAACATGGTTCCTATGGTCATTATATAATCATTGCCTGTCAAAGATAATTGCTTCAGTTACATGCTGCAAAACTACAGCAGCATGATATAACGGATTCCTAAAAAACACACTGCCCAAAATGGAAAGAATTAATAGAAACAAACCCCAAAAAATGTCCAACTTGTCCCAAAAAAAGGCAAAAAGAATATCACCATACAATTCAAACTTCAAAAAGAGTAAGAAAATTTCACTTCAATAGCACTAAATACCTTCTCAACCACAAGAATAATAAATAAATAAATAAATAAAAGGAATCCAACCACATTTTTTAAAGGTTTTTTAATTTTTAAAATGAAGTGCTCCCACATCCCACTTACTTTTTCTTCTAATTCTACTCTATTTAGGGTTTCTAAGTCCATTTTTTGAATGTCTAGAAAGCATAATATAATGATTTTCAATAATTATATGGTTGATGGAATGTCGTCCCAATTAGATAGTGTAGTCATGTCCTTATATAACATCCCAAATCAATTTATTTTATTTTATTTTTTTCATATATATGATTGTCCAAAATTATTTTTTATGGTTTGTGCAGAATCTATGATTCTCAACTTGATCCAATTCATGATTCTCAAAATCAAAATTTTGATTCAAGATACAATTCTCGATTTGACAACAATGTTATATATATATATATATATGTGCGTGTGTATGTGATCAACCAGAGAAGAGGGGGAGGAAGGAAAGAAAAGAAGTGAAGAAAAGAGAGAGAGGTGGCAGAGGAAGGATAGGAAAAACAACATAAGAGGTGGCGGTAGCTGGTGGAGGGGGAGGAAGGGAAAGAGAAGCAAAAGAGGAGGTGGTGGTGGCAACTGCTAGAGGTGAAAAGGAGAGGAAAAGTGACGAAGGAAGATAGAAGAAGAGGAAAGGAGGAGCTCGTTGATGGTGGTGGAGGCAAGGACAGAAGAAATAAAGAAAGAGACCTCTCCTCTGGGGGTAGTTTTTTCACTTAACTCCTTAGCTGAACCCTCCTCTTATCCCGTGATTATGAATCCCAAGCTCCCCTTGGATTGAGTTATCCCACATATGTGGGAATTAAATTCGTTGTTGGGATATCTAATTGAATCCCACCTAGTGCAACCAAATGCAGGATAAAACTAAGAGCAGGGATAACTAATACAAAAAAAAAAAAGAACTGAAGAGGAAAGAAAGAAAACCATATCTCTGTGGCACACCACATACCATTCCCTTTAACATCAAAGCAAAGTCCTTCGCATTGTACTTCTTGTTTTTCATTTCAGAAACGAGTTGATTAAATGACTTCGGCAGCTTCAGGTCATCTGGGACTTCTTCAGTACTCACTTGATTGAGGATTTTGTAAAAATCTCTAACCAACCTCTGCTGCAACACCATCAAGATAACAAAACATTTCAAAAACACCTCAACAGAGAGCATTTGTTTGCAAATAAAAAATATGAAAAAATCAGAGAGAGAGAGAGAGAGAGAGAGAGAGAGAACTATATCAAGTTGATATTGTGTGATCTGAAAATAACAATATGAAGGGACGAATAAAAATATTATTTACCCCTGAATCATCAACCCTACCGAGAAGCCTTGGTCCCCACCGCCTGCCTAAACAATCTGAAGCACAAAAGAAACAAAAATATGAAGCCAATGATTTGCTTTTGTAAACCAAACATATATGCAACAAGAAAGTTACAAAACCAACCATGCAAAGAAAGCAAAGCAAAAATAGAACCATGCCCAAATGCATCAACAACTGAACAACATTAAAAATATATATATACTCTCTTATCCAACCATTTCAAACAACATATAGAGAATAAAAGCAGACTACAAAAAGTAACTGCAAGGTTTTCACACAAGAATTCAGAATCCGGCATGTCAAAAGGCTGTATACAATGAGAAAATGCCTGGATACAAACTTATTAAGAAAAAATAAGTCCAAAAAAAGAAGAAGAAGAAGAAGAAGAAGAAGAAGGGAAAAAGGTTGAGGCGAGTTGAGAGAATCAGCGGTACAAAATACCCATACCAAAGGTCCACCAAGCCAAAATGGAGAAGTTAATACATAACATGAACTCGGAGATAAGAAGGATCAAAAGCCGTTTCAGTTTTGAGAAAGAGTTTCAATCTACAAAAGATGCCAAGGAAAACCTCAAATTAGAGTAACTACCAAATAAATACGGGATTGAAACAAAATCATAATCAATTCTACAATATTTGGCTTTGGCCAAACCCTCGACAGGACTGTATCTGAGCAAGTTCCCTTTCAGCCAATCAGATTCTAACCGCAAGTATAACATAAAATATTTCAGTAGACCTACCACTTTTCCAACAATAAGTAACTTTTTCCTATCAAAAAACAAAATGCCTCAAACGGTAATCCATTTCTCTCACCAAAATATAAACCCAATTCACAAAGTGGTTTAAATTAATCAGTCCCTTCTGAACATACACCTTTTTTTATAAAAAAAAAAATAATAAAAAAGAGCTACAAACAGAAAACAGAGAATTTCACGAAGAAAATTATCATAAAATTCATACATTGCTGATTTAACTATATGTATCATTAATTCTGTTTTGATCTAACTATTGATCAAACCAAAAGGAATAAAGATAAAAGTCCAATCAAATTAACCAATGTCAAATCTCTCACGATGTAAATAACTAAAAAAACCTGATAAATGAACCAACTTCGGACACCAAACCAAAAAAGAAGAAAGAAATGGAACAAAATTAATGATCTACCATTGCCCATACCACAGATTCAAATTGTCAAAAGAACCAAACTCAGATCTCCCACAGTGAAAACAACTAAAACCCCAAAATTAATTAGCGAAGCATGAAAATTCCATGAATCCCATTTCAATTTCAATCAAATCAAACCAATAAACAGCACACACACACAAAAAAAAAAAAAAAAAAAAAAAAACAGAGATTGCCACATTTCAAGACGAACAACAATAAAATTGAAAATGGAGATCTAGAGAGAGAGAGAGATTATTGTGTGTACCGAATGAGGAGCACTTGTTGACACCTTCGAGGGTAACAACAGCGGTGAGAATGAAGACAAAGGGCAAGAGAAAAGCGAGGATGAGGATGGTGTGGAAGAGAGTACGGTAAGAGATATGGCGAGCTGCGACCTTGATCTTCATCAAGTCAATAAAGCCATTGTTGTTGGTCGATATGGTAATGCTTCTCATGCCCGGTGAGAAGTGAAGCTGCATCGTCGTCGTCGCCGCCTCTGCAACCCCTCACCAAAACCCTAGAATCACCACCGCAACCACACCGACGATTCTCTTCTAGAACCACCACCCCCAAAACTCTCACCATCAGATCCAACAACACCGCAATCACAACCAATCGAAGACTCCGATTCAATTGAACACCAATGCATTGGATATTGGGGATTCACCGAATTAGGGTTCTATACATATTATACATACAACTATCTATATATATCTATCTGAATTCAACAAGAATGAATCAGAGCATTTGTTGTTGCTTGATGATTGTTTTCTCTCTCCATGAATTGGAGAGGAGGTGGATGTAGAGAGAGAAAGAGCAAGAATAGAGGGTATTAGATTTGTTGTTTCCTTCCTTGGTTGTTAATTACTTTTTGAGTAAGTTTTTTTAATTTTATTTAATAAATTCGAAAAATAAAATATAAATTAAATTAAACTAAGGACATCTCCAACGGTGAATCAGATTTTTTATCAAATCTGAGTTAAAAATGACCCATTTCACTAAATTTGATACCACTCACTCCAACGGTCTATCAAATCTTGTATCAAATCCCGTGGGTCAACCGGTTGCTCGACCGGTAAGTATAAATATTTTTTCAAATGATGTAAAATGATGAAAACCCACCAATTGTTTCAAATGATGAAACCCACCAATTGTTAAACAATTTTTCCTCAGCAATTGTTTCTTTAAACAATTATTTCTTTAAACAATTCATCTCAGCAATTGTTTCTTTAAACAATTGTCTCTTTAACCATTGCAGCTTTCATTCTCAGAGAAGTAAAGGGTCGACCGGTTGGTTGACCGGTCGGTCAACCGGGAAGGCAAAAATAAATATTTTTTTTTTTTTTATACATGTTTGAACCTTTTTTACCGATTTCAACCTACCTAATTTAAAGGAAATCGGTCGACCGGTTGGTCAACCGGCCGGACAACCGGTGTACCACTTTCAACGGTCAGTAACAGTGATTTGGTAAAATCTGTGTCTTGGTCTCAGTTTGATTTTTTTTTGCTGAATTCTCATTTTGATATCACTTTGGTGCAACGGTTGAAGCACCAAAAAGTGGCTTTTTCATCAAAATTTGAATCTGATGCTGGATTTGGTTCACCGTTGGAGATGGTCTAACCCTTTAAAGTTTGAAAAAAATAAATACAATAAATCTTATAAATTCAGGAATTTTAATATATACCCCCTTAAAGAGGGTGTATTATATGCACTTTTAATTATACCATTTTTTTAATTATGACAAAAAAAATTCAATTATGACACATGAAATTTTGAATTATATCTCATGTTATATTTAATTATGACAACTTTTTTCTTAGTTATAACTCAAAAAATAAAAATTATTTTATTTTATTTTATTTGTAAGTGTTGTTTGGGATGTAGATTTTTTTTTTTTTTTTTTTTGATTAAATTAGTCACAAAAGATGAAATTGGCTAAAAAATAAATAAAACAAAATATCACATCCAAACTATAAAGTGGCGTTTGGTAACGTTTACATTTTTTGTTTATGTTTACAAAAATTTTATAAACTGATTTTTGTTTATTTTTAAAAAAACATAAATTACAAACGCGTTTGTTTTGAACAAAATGTTTAAAAAATTTTAAAAACATAAATTAAAAAATATGTTTGTTCAGACTTAAAATATTTATATTTATATTTATTATTTATGACAATGAGATCACACATTATAATTAAAAAAATAATTTTAAAAATAATTAATTAAAAAAGGGTTAATTACACTAATAGTCCCTATAGTTTGGGACTCGTGTCACTTTGGTCCCTGACTTTTCAATTGTGACACATTTGACCCTGAATTTTGAATATTGTTCCAAATAAAGACAATTGAAAATATTATTAGATTTTTCAAGGGTAAAATCGTCAATTTGATAAAACATAAACTAATTTGAAAAAAATAAATGTCAAAAAAATATTTTAAATTTTTTTAAAATTATTTTTATCCACCAATGATAAAATTATGTAAAATTACTAATAAAAATTACATGATTAATTTTTTAAAATTAATTTTACATGATCATCATCCAAACACATAATAAAAATTAATTTGGTAAAATAAATAAATAAATGTCTAAAAGATTTATCAATTTTACATAATTTTATTTTTAGTAGGTATAAATAATTTTAAAAATTCAAAAATATTTTTTTGACATTTATTTTTGTCAAATTAGTTTATATTTTATCAAATTGACAATTTTACCCTTGAAAAATCTAATTATATATTCAATTGTCCTTATTTGGAACAAGATTCAAAATTCAGGGTCAAATATGTCACAATTGAAAAGTCAGGGACCAAAGTGACACAAGCCGCAAACTATAGGGACTCTTTGTGTAATTTGCCCTTAAAAAAATTATTTGAAAAAAAATTAATTGAAAAAAAAATATTTGAAAAAAAAAATGAAAACTTAAAACGTAAATTCATTTTTTGAGTTTACATTTTTTCCTCAATTTTATAAACTGAGACAACCATTTATAAACCAAAAAAATTATCAAACAAGTTTTTATGACAGTTTTTAAAATTTTTGTAAATATAAATTGAAAATGGAATGGTTTTAATAAACAGTCATTTCACTTTTTCTCTAAAAAAAGTCAAAAAAATCAACCCAAACGAACTTTTTACTAGGAGCTAAAATAATTAAAAAGTCAAAAAACCAACCCAACTTTCCAAATGAAAACTTAGGCCTCGTTTGGAAACAAATTTTTTTAGTAACTTTTTATTTTTTGGTTAAAATATGAAGTTAAAAAATTAGTATGTTTAGAATGATTTTTTGGTTTTTAATGAAAAAATGTCCATAAAATAGAGAGAAAAATAGATTTTTGACTTTTCAGGTATAAGTTGTTGACTTTTTAATTTTTTTAGTGATTTTTTGACTTTTAAACTAAAATAATAAATTGCAAAATGAAACCCTAGTTATAAAGAGCATATGGTGCACACTCTTTGAAAGATGTGCACCATAGTGTTTCCCATAAATTTAACATAAAATTACACTAGACTTTTTTAAATTTTAAATCATATAACACTTGCCTTTTTTTTTCATTAAAAATTTGTTAGTAATATGAATAAAAAAATAATATTATCATTTCTATAACATTGAAATATACATTCTATATTGTGTATTGGGGCAATTTGGGAAGATTAGCTTTTTAACTTTTTTCAGATTTTTAATTTTTTAAGATAAAATCGCATTTCTACTTTTTTACACAAAAAAAAGTAAAAAAAAATAAAAAAGAATCAAAAAATTGACTTTTTACTATTGTTCTGAAACACCACATTATTATATCTTACTATCATCTACATTGATTTCGATCTCTTTAATTTTATTAAAAATAATTAATATAATTATATTAAAATTATAAAATTTTATTGTTATTTATCAAACTTATGTTAAGTCAAAGCCGTGTTGTACCGTTTAGCCTTTAGGAGTTGAAATATTTTAATCGGGGAATTTTTTTTCCTTTTTTGGTAAACTGCATTAACTTCTACTGAGATTTGAAAAAATATATTAAGGGGTGATTTGGAATGTTCTAAATAAGTATATTTTTTAATTTTTTATAAAAAAAAAATAAAAAGGTAGAGAAGGTGATTAGAAAAGTAGAGAGGAGATATTGATAGATATTGATTGATATGACCTAAATAAGTGGGGTAAACTAAAAAAAGACTTTTTTTAATTTACTCCAAACACCTACTAAATATTATAAATTTGATAAAATTACAAAAAAATAATTTTCAAATTGTATAGTCTTGAAAAATTAATTTTTATATCCCTTTTTAATCATGTTTAATTTTCAAATTGTGACTGTGGTTAGTGTCGTAGTTTACTCTTTTTTTAGAAGGAAAATAGTAATAAGTAATAAATACTACAAATGAGGAAAATTCTATTTCTGCCCAACTTGAATTTTAAAAATATATATATTATAAGATCTATAAAGTTGATATAATTACATTGACATTCTTTTAGTAAAACTAAAACAACTGGAATTAATGCAAATAATATATAAATTGGTGGTGCTACATACACTAACTATAAACTAGTGTTATGACATTATTATTAACCCCATTTATTATACAAATTATAAATATCCAGAACCTCTAAAATGATGTCACATCATCTGTTAGTACATTAATTAGTATACTAATTGATACATATAGCATTATTCTATATAAATACATGATAAATAAAAGTAAAATATATATTTCAATATTAAAGAGATGTATCATCTCTTTATCTATTAAGTGAGATAAAGTGTTATGTAAATTAAAATATTAAGAGAATTTAATCTAATTTTGTAAAATATAAAGGGCTCAATATATTTTTTTTAAATTTTAAACGAAGTTAGTATAATGTACCCTATAAAGAAAGATGAAAAATGCATTAGTGAGCAAAAAATTTAAACAAGTGAGTTGAGAATTTTGTGTGTTCAATAATAGTATGAGATTATGTAGTTATTATGTTTCTTTAATGTAATTATTTATATTTATTGTTGAGTGAGTATATAAATACCTGGTGTTCTTGATCTATGAAATAACATCTTATTTAGAGGGAAAACAGTAGTTTAGAGAGATAAAAAGAGTGAAAATGAGAGAGAGAGAGAGAGAGAGAGAGAGAGAGATGTGGGTGGTTTGACATGAGATTAGGGTGAGGGGATAATTCAGAGGGAGTGAATTTGGAGCTAAATTTAGATGTGTCCTACATTTATGGGGATAGCATTTGGCTCATACAATATGAGATTAGGTTAGTTGTGTTTACAGTGTGTTTAGAACCAAATTATTTTAGAGATTGGATTTCAAAATGGGGAAGAAAAGGAATGGAATTCTTTGAAATCCCATTTTTTGTTTTTGTTTTAAATTATGTTAATTTTTTTTTTATATATTTTACTTTTAAGGTCAATCTTGCATAGACGAATTAAAAAAAAAAATACACACATACACACAAAAGTCACACACAAAAAAAAGCACCAAACTATTTTTTTTTTATCTTTTTTTATTTAAAAAAGTATTTTTTCAGTTTGCCTAGTCAAGTAAAATCTAAAAGTATAATTTTTTTTGCTAAAAAAGTTAATAAAAAGCCAACTCCAACAACTGCTAAGATCGGATTTCAAACTAAATTACACTTTACTCTCTTTATATTTAACTATTTTTTTATTTAGATACTTCATGTTTCAAGTAAAAAAAAATTAACAAAATATAAAGAGAGCAAAGTGTAATTTACTTTTTATTTTCATAAAAATCAGTGCCCGCCAACCTAAGGGAAATAGAAAGTGATTAATTATTTTGAGAATTATTAAATCAAATATGGCTTAGGTGTTTAGCGTTGGCGTGTCTATTATATATCTATTTTTAGGCCATACATTAAAAAATGGGTTAATGTATCCACCTTGTGAGGTATTTTCCTATTTAGAGTGAAAGAGACATGTTTTGTGAACTTTAGGGCTATTAAATTTGAATCTCAGCCTAAATTCGTTTTTTTGGCACTCCCTTAATAGATTATAATATGATCAAGCAAATGCTATACAATTAAAAGATATTTCTGTTGTTGTCGTTTTCTTCTTCCAAATTTGGTGAATTGAGAAAAAAAATATATGTGCACCAACACTAATAGTCATATTTTGTTAATTAATAGGAGATAATTCACTTCAATTATATGAAATTTAAACGCACAAAAAATTTACACCAAACACAGAAATAAACTTTTTTTTATAATCAATCAATAATTTTAAATACGAAAAATATTTACATCATCAAATAGATTACAAATCTACAATAGTTAAAAAGTTAACAAAACTTAACACAACTAATATATTAAGCTCAACAATCACTACTAACTACGTACAAATCTGATAATGAGAAAAAAATAAGCCATCACTACAAAAGATATCAAATTCTTTTTCGTAAAAAAATTTAAAATCCCACACCACAAAAAAAATATAACACAATCAATAAAGCAAAAGCCCTGATTCAATAATAAACTTGCTTATGAAAATAAAACAAAAAATTTTATGCAGACATACACACAGAGAGCACTATGTGGGACCATGAAAGAGCATATGTTAAGTTGCAAAAAGGAAACAACCAGCACATGGCTTGCATCAGTAAAATGGAGGCAATGGCTAAGAGTATAGTTGAGCCATAGACTCCTCATTGTAAAGTCTCTGATCATTTAACTATCAAACAACAAACATGTTGTCAAACTGTCATAATCCATTTGTTTTTTGCTTTCAAATTTTATATTCTCCAAGCTGTACTCCCCCTGCAAAGATCATGCCACATCTATTTTCTTATTACTTTTAGCTAGATAATACCAATAAGAGCAAAATAATTTTAGTGAGTGTTTGGAAAGTGGCTATTTTTTAGATTTTTTTTTTTGTTTTTTTGACTATTTTAATAGATTATTTTAGTTTTTATGTTTGGAAAAATATGATGAATTTTTATTTTGAGGTTGAAATGACAAATTTGTCCCTAATCTTATTTTTTTTCAAAATAAGTTTGAAGGGGCAAAATTGTCATTTACTCTTTGAAATGATTGGACTGTCAATCCTTGTGTCTACACTGTCACGTTGACCGTGTAGGTTGCGCCCTATATATATATATATATATATATTTTAAATCAATGAATTTTAAGGGTTAAAAAGCTTTTTTTACAATTGAGGCTAAAATAGCTTATGGCCAAGCTTCCCGAACACCGCCTTAATTTTAATCATAAAACAATTTAGAAATCAGTCCAATCAGTTGAATATTTTTCAAGTTTTCATAATTTCCCACTCTTCAACTAGGCAAGATTGCTGTCAAGTCGTAAATCAAATCATTTTGTTAAAATAATTTATCTCTTTTGTTTTGCCATATTATTATATGCAAACAAAATTAAATTGTAGTACACTCGCTAACAATTGAAAAACAATTATGGCCGCAACAACAGACACAAGAGAAAACCAAAAGGCATGATAGAAAAGTGATGGGGAGCAAAATTTTTCATCATTTATTTAGATGATTAATGAAGTAAGTAATAGTGTGAGAAAGAGAAATAATTTAAAACTTAAGTTTTGTTTCTTATTAAAAGGGATATGGCTTCTGTTCAGTTCGGGATTGGATTGGACTGTATTGTTGGGCCTGTGGGGGCCCACCACTAGTCTCGTTTTGATAATCTGAACCGTCAATATGTAGAAATCATCGAGTACTATATGCCTGTAAAAAATCACGTTAATCGGATATCGATAGCTATGTGATCAAAACAATTTTTTGTCAACCGTTAATTTGTTTACCGTCCAATTTTTTTAATACGAAACTGATTTGATCATATAGCTATCGATATCCGATCAGCGTGATTTTTTACAGACATATAGTGCTCGATGAGTTCTACACATTGACGGTTCAGATTATTAAAATGGGACCCGTGGTGGGCCCTCATGGGCCCAACAGCACGGTCCAGTTCGATCCCGGACTGGACAGAAGCCATACCCTATTAAAAGTGATTAGATTTGGTGAGAAATCAAAATTACGTTTTATAATGTCTTTTAATTATTATCCATTCATACAAAAAGATAAAAAATCAAAATCATTTTTTTTTGGGTAAATTACACAGACACCCTCTGAGATTTATGTTTATTACAGTTCTTTTCTCACATTTTGAAAATTACATCTCCCTCGTTGAGGTTTAAAATTTCATTACAGATTCTCCCGTAGCAATTTAATTTTGTTAAATACCAATTTTTTCCTCATTGGATAAATTACATTGACACCCCTCACATTTTAGAAATTACAATCCTCTCCCTAAGGTTTAAAGTAGCATTACCAATCGCTCCCTCGGTTAATATTAGTTGGAAAAAAATTATTTGAAAAAAAATTTGTTAGTAAAATTTTTAAATTTCTGTTTAAAAACCAACGTAAACTCATTTTTTGAATTTACGTTTTTTCTTCAAATTTACAAATTGAGACAACCATTTATAAACCAAAAAAATTATCAAACAAGTTTTATGACAGTTTTTAAAATTTTTATAAATATAAATTGAAAACTGAAAACCAAATGGTTACCAAACAGGTTTCAGATGGTAGAAATGTTGTAAAATTAACAAATAATTAAATAAGTTACCAACGTAAAAAATGACTTATCAAAATATTCTTAGGCTATGTATGGTTTAATTTTTAATTTTTTTAAAAAAAATTTAAAACAAAATGATTTTTTTTCAATTAATTTTTCTTTCAAATAATTTTTTTTCCAATAATTTTTTTTTTCAATGAATTTTTTTTCCCAACTAATACTAACTGAGAGGACTATTGGTAATGTTACTTTAAACTTTGGAGAGGGAATTGTAATTTCTAAAATATAAGGGGTGTCAATGTAATTTATCCAGTGAGGGCAAAATTAATATTTAAAAAAATTAAATTGTTGAGAGGGAGAATCTGTAATGAAACTTTAAATCTCAGAGAGGAAGATGTAATTTTCAAAAGGTAAAAGGAGAAACTGTAATAAACATAAATCTCAGGAGGTGTCAGTGTAATTTACCTTTTTTTTTTCACCTATCTAAAAAACTCCAATCATTTTCTTTTTTTTCTCATCTCGTGATCCAAACTACGGATTGTTTTAGAAAGTAGATTCAAAGTTAGTTTTTTTTGACTTTTTTTTAAAATAAAAAAATAAAAATAAAAAGATAATGTAACTTAAAAGAGGTTTAACAAAATAGGCCTAAGTGTAAAAGTTTAACTGCATTGGTGAAAGATTGGGAAACGAAAACTATGTATGTTGTCTAATAGCAACACAAGAAATGGTTGGAGGCTTCAGCACAAGGAGAGAAACAAGCAGAGATAAACATATGTGAATTGTAAAATGATCTATATAGAGCTCGTTTCGGAAGTTAAAATTTGGAATGTTTTTGGTTAAAAAAGTCCCAAAAAAATAAAATAAAATTTTTTAGTTCAATAAGATAAAGCATCACATCAAACCCATATTATTACATTATTTTTCTCACAATAAGTTTAAAAAATCAAAAAGTCCTTCCTAAACGAGGCTTTTTAACTCTAGACTAAAATAACCAAAAAAATCAAAAAGCTAAAAAACCAAACCCATAATAAATTGAGATTATGTTTTACATATGTTATTCTAACTACAACAATGTATTAGGTATGCAAATAACAATAAAATATTATGATTAATAGCTATGGAGTTTGGTCTGCAATTCATCATGGACAATTTAATTTTTGTCAGCAATTCCAAAATTCCAAAACTATATGGTGTTTTGTTTCTGAGTTGAGCAGCCCTTAAATTGCTTTACACAATGCCTTGCAGATTTACACCTTTACAAAACAGAGGAAAATTGATAGATGAATGTAAATGTATTAAAATGATTGAATTTGTGACCTTTGTTCAAAATGAATAGATATCAACTGTAAAATGCACACAAAATGCCGAACACAAAACATAACATAATAATATTAAACTCAAGGACGGTCCATAAATTCTTTCATTTCTATATTTAAAATTGAAATTAATGCAGTGAAACGTTTGGTTTGATTTTTAAAAACTTATTTTAGAAATTTTTTTCTAAGAAATTAAAAATTAATTTAGTGAAAGAAATTAAAAAATAAAAACGCTTGTCATTTTTACTTAATTTTATATTTGGGAGCCATAAATAATTTTTTTAAATTTAAAAATATTTTTTCAATAGTTATTTTCATCAAATTAGTTTCTATCCTTTTAAAAAAAATTAAAATTTTTTCTCAAAAACAAACTGTGTGAGTGATTTTCTGATCACACTGCCTATCTTAGTGATTCAGCGGTAAAAACACAAGCAGAATAGATGGCACAGATAATAACACAAAGACACATAGGATTTTACGTGGTTCGGCAATAGTGCCTACGTCCACGGGAGGCCGAGGTAATTCTCTTATTGAATGAATGACAGAAATTACAATTAACTCTCTGTAACTTTCTCACTCTCAAAGTAAGTAACTACAAATGCTACTATTAACTTGTAGCTGTATATGCTCTGCTCCGAATGAATTCCCCCCCCCCTTCGTCCATTGACCTCTCCATATATATACTAGTGAAGTTAGTGCAGAAGCCACTAACTTTTGAGCTGTCTTGCCAGCCCACCAATGCACTTTCGGCAGCTTTCCAGGCAAAAGCTCTTTATTCCTTCACATGGCCTCTAATGGCCTCATGATCAACTCTTATGGCCTCGAGGCCACTTAGTTAGTGAAATGATGGCTTACTCCACATAGTTGGACATCCACCTACCAAGATAATATTTTATATTGGCTGATATGGTCAGTCGACAGTTACCTCGGCTCCAGTTTTCTGCGGGTAGCTCGGCCATTGCAGGTGTAGCCGAGGTTGTAGGCCTTCATCCGGATTAAGATGCCTTCAGAAATAACCTCGGCAAATACTAGGATACCATGGCAAAACTTTATTGTGACACGTAGCTTTCTTGATGACACGCCGACGTCATCTTGCCACGTGTTGATGCTCAGAAATATAACCCCACAACTGCCCCCTAAGTTCTATTTCCTCGGCATACTGAGGTGATGGAACTTACATTGAACTTCTTTCTCGTACCTCGGCTTAAGAACTTCTAGCCGAGATCTTTTACTTCAGGCCGACATCTCTTCTTTAAATTCAAATCAACTCCCATATGCGCATGAGCTGTCATGCACCGTTTTACAACTGTTCCATCGACGTGTTTTATCCTTATTGGCCCGTGCTGGTGACGCGCCTGTTGGTCGTCTTTCCTTCGTCCGCGCCGTCTGACGCGTGCGATACCCTAGGCAAAATAATTGCCTTTGCCGCCGTTTCAATTTTTGACAAAACAATTGCCTTTCTCTCTCCTCTTCACTTTTGCATTCCGATTTCTTTGCTTTCTCTCACTCTAAAGCTCCCTCTTCTTTGAATCCGCCATTGCCGAAAGCTCCAAGTTCTGCAACTGCCTCCATCTGCCATTTCTGTGAAGTTCTGAAGCTCTTTCAGTTCGGCGCCAGTCATCTCGGCTTCAACTCTTCTGGTAAGCCGTCGCTCCTTTCTCTTCCCAGTTCTTGCTTGGTTTTCTGAAATTTCTTGTCACTTGATTGTTCTGTATCTGATTTGTGAATCATGTATCTTATCTCACGATTTCGTTTATGTTGCAAACACCTACACTGTTTCATTTCTATTTTTGGCTTTCCACTCCCTCGTGTTCTGAGACTTCTTTTTGCTTCTCTGTTTTTTCCAGATTTTCTGCCCTTCATACTCATTCTTTCTAGATTTAGGTTTGGGATTTGCTGTAGAACCTTCAGTCCTTAGGAAAAATTAAAACAATTTGTACCTAGGTTTAAGCCGAGGTCCTTAAAATCCTGTAGATCTCCATTTTTCCGTTACCCAATTCTTTTACATCAAGACCATGGGTGTGTGGAGAGATAGAGTCAATACCCCAACCAAACTGCAAAACTTTAGGCAAGAGTTCTCAATCCCAGACGATGTCCAACTCAGACTAGCTGGGGAAAAAGACTCCATTATGCCCGAGGATAATACCATGCCTTTTCCTGTTGTAGCCTTTGTCCAGTGTGGACTTCGGCTCCCTCTTAACCCCCTCTTCCGTGAAGTCCTTCATTACTACTCTTTAAACCCCATGCTACTCTCCATAAACGCTTATAGGACGCTGAATGGAATAATAGCCTTAGCTCAGCAGGAGAGTGTTAGAATCACTCTTGCCGACATCCAGTATTGCTATACCATGTGTCCCTTGAACCTTAAAGAAAAAGGTTATGTTTACTACCTTAAGCCGAGGTCCACCGCCTTTAAGATCGTAGCCGACCTCCCAGACTCCAACAAAGGGGCTGGAGATGATTACCTCATCGCATCTGGGAACTGGGAATTTGGCCCAGATGAAGAAGTTCATCTATTCCCTCTTTCTCGAACGGTGAAGGAGGGCAAGGGTAAGATCCCTGTGTTATCTTCTTAACTGTTGTTTTCTTCAGATTTTTCGGCCAATTTTATCTGTTTCTGATATTGTGTTTTTTGTTGCAGACATTCGCCAGCCTCATAAGGATTTCCGCCAATCCTATTATCCTGGGAAAGGCCTGAAGAAGCTCTTAGATCTTCCTCTTGAGAAGCGCAAGGCCCCGCTCCTGCTGAACTTTATTCCAACATACAAGTCCAAATTGGCCGACGTTCCAAAGAAGAAGAAGAAGAAGAGCACTTCTTCATCAACTGCTTCTACAGAACAGACTGCCTCCACTTCTGAGCCAACTGATCAGCCATCAACCTCGGCTCCAAAGAAACGCCGACGAAGGATTGTTAAAACAGCCGAGATGGAAAAACCAAAGAAAGTAGTGCGTGATCTGTTGGCCAATCTTCCAGATGACATGGAAGCTGGACCAGCTCAACCTCCGCCACCAACGAAGCCAAAGAGAGTCAAAAAGGCCCAACCAAAGTCCAAGGTTGCTGAGGCTGATGCAGAGGCTGAAGATGCCCTGCCAATCTCCAAACTGGCCGAGAAGATCACTTCGGCCCCCGCAAAAAGACCTGCTGAAGCCCAGCCATCAGGGGCCACTCAGCAAAAGAAGCCAAGGTCTACATCTACCTCAACTTCGGGTTCCAGGGTTCCCAAAGTTCCCTGGGAACCCAAAGTTACTCTTGAACACAGGCCGGTTTACACCAACGAAAGCGCTACTGATGTCAACATCGGCGTTGCGCTCAGCACAGCAGTCCTTCTTGACGGCGATATGGAGCGCAACGAAAAGATGAACTGCTATGAGAATTACGCCCTCATGATGCAGCATTCAGTCCAAGTAAGTCTTTGATTTTGATAATTTTTCTTTCATACTATAAAATTTTGAAATGTTTATAATAACTTTTGCCTTGTATTCTTCTAGGCCATCCAACACGCCCATACCTTCTCCATGCAGGCTTTTGAAACAGCAAAGAAGTTAGCCGACATGGAGAAGGAGTTTTCTTTTATCCATAAACAAAACAGGTCCCTTCAGCTCAAGATGAAAAAATTGGAGGATCAGGCCGAGGAGGCTAATAAGCAAAAACGAATAGCCGAAGAAAAAACTGAAGCCGCTGAAGCTATTAAGACAGTCGCTTTGTCTCAGCAGAAGGAAGCCGAGGAGAAAACAGCCCAGGCCGAAAAAGAGCTGCAAGAAACCTTGGCCACCAAAAAGGCTGAAGTAAATGCCGCCTATAATGAAGGCATGGCCGACGTCGCTGAAGACTATATGCTTCAGGTCAAGCAGGCGTGCAACAGGGGATATTCCCTAGGTTGGAATGCTTTGGCCAAAGAGCTTAATCTTCCAGTCGACTCGCCATGGCGCAAGACCAAGGCCATGCGTCTTCCCTGTCCTCTTCCTCCTCCATCAAGCCAAGTTGAAGAAGAAGCTGATTCTGAATCCGAGGCTGAAGATGACGCTGAAGATGAAGATGAGGAAAGCAAGGACACTGAGGCCTTGGTGAGGAAGTCCAAGTCTCCTCCAAAGGATGATCAATTTCTTGACTTGACCCAAGAGGAGGATGAGGAGGTACCCAAGGAAGCTAACACTGGCGTGCTATCTTCTGACCTGCTTCTGGCTGAAAAAACTGTGGAGAAGACTTTGGCCGAAATTGACGCCGAGGTCGCGGCGGATAAGGAAACCGAGGTCGTGGTAGGAGAAGACGCAGAGGTTGTGAAGCAAAAAGATGCCGAGGTGGTTCTGCCAGAGCCTTCGGAGGTTTCAACCCAACCATCTGCTCAAGTTGAAGAAGTTTGATTCTTTTGTATTTTCCTTTTTTTTTTTTTTTGTTGAACTTTCTTTATGGCCGATGTGCCTTTCTTTGTATGCAACTGCTTCTTTCTGAATGTTATAGTCTTTTAATTCTTCTTACTGCTTCTGAATGGTTTCATACATGGAATATTCTGCATGTTGTATATAATTCTTCCTTTGCATAGTCTTCTCGGGGTTAGATACCTCGGGCATATCACCTGCAAATTTTACTTCGGCAAGGAACTGTCCTGCAATCTTTTCATAAACCTCAACAAGTATATAAAAAATATACTATTCAGTCTTTTCTTAAGTTTAGACAACAATCTCAGTCTCCCCCACTTGTAAATTGCTGCAAATTTCAACAAGGACAATTATATACAGCAAACTATTCTCGGATTATAATCATGGTTTAAACAGTAATCTACTTGTAAATTGCTACAAATTTTAACAAGGATTGAAAATATGCTTAGCTTCAACTTGTAAATTGCTGCAAATTTCAACAAGTGTTTGAACATCGTCATTGGTATGTCCAACCAGCAAATTGCTATAAGACTGTATGCCATAACATCGGCTTTCCTTCGACTTGTAAATTGCTACAAATTTCAACAAGTGAAGAGAAACAAACTTGTAAATTGCTGCAAATTTCAACAAGCGAAGCCAGGGAACCATCTCGGCTCAATTTCAACTTGTAAATTGCTACAAATTTCAACAAGCGAAGCTAAGGAATCTTCTCGGCTCAACTTCAACTTGTAAATTGCTACAAATTTCAACAAGCGAAGCTAAGGAATCTTCTCGGCTCAACTTCAACTTGTAAATTGCTACAAATTTCAACAAGCGAAGCTAAGGAATCTTCTCGGCTCAACTTCAACTTGTAAATTGCTACAAATTTCAACAAGCGAAGCTAAGCTTTGTATTCGGTCATACCAACTTGTAAATTGCTACAAATTTCAACAAGTGATAGACTTTGTTATTCGGCCAGACCAACTTGTAAATTGCTACAAATTTCAACAAGTGGTAGGCTTTGTTATTCGGCCAAACCAACTTGTAAATTGCTACAAATTTCAACAAGTGGTAGGCTTTGTTATTCGGCCAGACCATCTATTATGTGGTAGGCTTTGTTATTCGGCCAAACCAACTTGTAAATTGCTACGAATTTCAACAAGTGGTAGGCTTTGTATCTTCTCTGCCCCCAATGTGAACCTGAGTTCCACTTGGGTTCTCATTTACCATGTCTTCCAGCATCTCTACCAATCATATGGCATCGGCCAAGAATAAGGATCTCTCAATGATAGAAAAATTTCAAGTTGCAAGTGTTCCAGGGTCTTGGCAGTGCTTTGCCTTCATTGTCTTCAAGCCGATATGCTCCGTTACCTAACACCGAGGTAATTCTGTAAGGCCCTTCCCAGTTTGGGCCGAGCTTGCCCTCCCTGGGATCTTTCTTGTTGCCGACCACTTTTCTCAAGACTAGGTCGCCGACTTGAAAATCTCGTGGGTTGACCTTCTTATTGTAAGCCCTGGCAAGCTGTTGCTGGTACACTGCAAGCTGAATTGCAGCCTTCTCTCTTCGTTCTTCCAAAAGATCCAGATCTCGGGCTAAGAGTATGTCATTAGTCCCATCTTCAACTCCCTGGGTTCGGATCCCTGGGATGCCGACCTCCAGTGGAATGACTGCTTCTGTGCCATAGGCCATGGCAAAGGGAGATTCCCCCGTTGATCTTCTTGGTGTAGTCCGATATGCCCAAAGCACATTGGGTAATTCATCTACCCATTTCCCTTTTGCTGCCTGCAACCTCTTCTTTATTCCATCCAGGATTACTTTGTTGGATGCTTCCGCTTGTCCGTTGCTTTGAGGGAAGCTTGGTGTTGAAAAGTAATTCTTGATCTTGAATTTCGCACAGAAATTCTTGATCAGCTTACTGTCGAACTGCGTTCCGTTGTCGGCTACAATGGCTCTGGGAATTCCAAATCTGGTGATGATGTTCTTCCATATGAAATTCTTGACGTCCACATCTCGGATCTTAGCTAGAGGTTCTGCCTCTATCCACTTTGTAAAGTAATCCGTTGCCACCAATAGGTACTTCCTCTGCCCAGTTGCTTGGGGAAGTTGTCCGACCAGATCCATGCCCCACTGGGCAAACGGCCAGGGGCTGGATACTGGATTCAGGTCGGCAGCTGGCTGATGAATCAAGGGTGCAAACCGTTGACAGGGTTCGCACTTCTTCACATATGCTTCGGCATCTTTTTGCATATATGGCCACCAATACCCCTGGGTAATGGCCCTATGGGCTAACGATCTGCCCCCAGTGTGGCTTCCACAAATCCCTTCATGAATTTCATAAAAAAATCTTCAACTTGAAAAGGGTGTACGCACCTTAATAGGGGTCCGGTAAAGGACCTTCTGTAGAGATGTCCCTCCGCAGATAGGCAAAATCTTGCCGACTTCAGTCTGACTTTGTGTGCCTCCTTGCGATCATCTGGCAATTTTCCCTCTTTCAGGAATGCAACAATTGCATCCATCCAGCTCGGCCCCATGTCCACACACATTGCTTCTTGCTTCGCGTGCCGTGGTTCTATGCTCGGGCGACATATAGTCGATCATAATTGTTCTCGTCTTTCCAGTCTGCATTGAACTCGCCAGATTGGCCAACGCGTCGGCGTGGCTGTTATCATCTCGGCAAACTTGAAGAAGTCGGCAGTTCTGAAATAGCTCGGCTAATCTGATCACCTCTTTTGCATACGCCGACATTCTCTCGTCCCTGGCTGCAAATTCTCCTGTTGACTGGTTAACAATTAATTGTGAATCACAAAAAACTATTACCTCATCGGCTTCAGCTGCTGCTGCCAATTTTAGTCCTGCAATCAATGCCTCGTATTCAGCCTCATTGTTTGAGGCCTTGAACCCCAAACGGATGGATTGTTCTATTATTTCTCCATCTGGGGATATCACAGTACTCCTGCCCCCGCTCCTCGTCGGTTTGAACTTCCATCGACAAAGAGTCTAAACGAATCGCCGATGTAAATGCTGCAGGGTCTGTGCTTCTCCTTCCTTTGCTCTTTTGCTGTCGGCTGGGATTCTTCTTGCCTGCTAGAGCTTTGTTCATCTCGGCAATCGGAGGCCGACGTTCGATTGACTCTGGCGTAAATTCTGCCACAAAGTCGGCCAAAACTTGGCCCTTGATTGCTGTTCTGGGCCTGAATTCCAGGTCATATTGTCCCAGGGCTACTGCCCACCTTGCGTCTTGAAAGACACTACTGCTACCTCCTGGTTGCATTCGGGTATTCGGTTAAACACCTCGTAATATCTTTTTGCATAGGCCCTAAGGCCTTCATCCTTGCTGATCTTCAAAGCCATTAGTGCATCCACCCTTAATGGCTGTAGCTTGTTGTCACGAACCTGGCCACAAACGTCTCGGCCAGGCCTTCCCATGTCTTCACGCTTCCCTTTGGTAACTTGTGGAACCAATCCGATGCAATTTCCCCAAAGGACGATGGGAATACTTTGCAGAGCAAAGGCTCATTTCCACTGTATAATGCCATTGAGTTTAAGAATAACCCAACATGGAAGTTAGGATCTGACTTTTCGTCATAGATTTGAAACCTCGGCATGCTGAACCTTTTCGGAGCTTCGAATTGTCTAGTTCTACCGAGAATGGCGTCCTTGGCTTGACGAATGAGGTTACCTCGGCCTCAGCATTCTGTTCCCTTCTCTTGAGGTAGTTTCTCAAATCTTCTTTGCTTCTCCCTGGAGCTCGGCTATCTTTCGATTTGAGTCCCTTTGGCACGCTGCTCTCGGCCTCGTGGTGTGCCTGTTTAGATTTTTCTCCCTGGGTAGTGTCGAAGCAGAGAGCCCGTCTTTGTATATGCCGAGGTTCTCTGGTTTCATGATCCTTTGTATGACATGTTCTCTGGGACTTTTCTTGTCTGGATTCCTCTCGCCCGATCTCCTCGGAGGGCGGGTGTGAATGCCTCTTGCTCTTCGAACGTTGTGATGCTTCTGGATTTATCTTTCGTCCTCCATTCTGATTCTGAACTGCTGGGATCGGCGTATCCTGCAGTGGGTATGGTGGTTTCATGACATTATTTTGCATCATGAAGTTGACGACCGACTGCAGGTCGGCCAACTTGTTTGCTAGGTCCTTGACTTCTTCATCCCTTTGTATGCACCGTTCCCTCCATACTTGGAGGTCATCCTCCTTGTAGTATCTGTCCTCCTGGATGGCGTCTTTCCCTTCGTGCCCCTGGCCACGGACTTTGTTGTTGTGGTTGTCTCTGTCAACATCAAGGTCAATAGACCTGTCACTCCCAGCGGGGGTGTTGCCCCCGACCTTCTCGTTTTGTGTATTACTAGCCATCTATTCGTCTTTCGTTCCCACAGACGGCGCCAAATTGTGTGAGTGATTTTCTGATCACACTGCCTATCTTAGTGATTCAGCGGTAAAAACACAAGCAGAATAGATGGCACAGATAATAACACAAAGACACATAGGATTTTACGTGGTTCGGCAATAGTGCCTACGTCCACGGGAGGCCGAGGTAATTCTCTTATTGAATGAATGACAGAAATTACAATTAACTCTCTGTAACTTTCTCACTCTCAAAGTAAGTAATTACAAATGCTACTATTAACTTGTAGCCGTATATGCTCTGCTCCGAATGAATTCCCCCTCCTCCCTTCGTCCATTGACCTCTCCATATATATACTAGTGAAGTTAGTGCAGAAGCCACTAACTTTTGAGCTGTCTTGCCAGCCCACCAATGCACTTTCGGCAGCTTTCCAGGCAAAAGCTCTTTATTCCTTCACATGGCCTCTAATGGCCTCATGATCAACTCTTATGGCCTCGAGGCCACTTAGTTAGTGAAATGATGGCTTACTCCACATAGTTGGACATCCACCTACCAAGATAATATTTTATATTGGCTGATATGGTCAGTCTGACAGTTACCTCGGCTTCAGTTTTCTGCGGGTAGCTCGGCCATTGCAGGTGTAGCCGAGGTTGTAGGCCTTCATCCGGATTAAGATGCCTTCAGAAATAACCTCGGCAAATACTAGGATACCATGGCAAAACTTTATTGTGACACGTAGCTTTCTTGATGACACGCCGACGTCATCTTGCCACGTGTTGATGCTCAGAAATATAACCCCACACAAACCAAACACAAACACGACCATAATCTCACAGATGTATGACCCTCAATCTCACAAATGTATGACCCTCAAGAGATTAAAATAAAAACAGACAAAAACTTATAGAACTTCCAGTATACTCTGCAATAAGATATCATCAAATCAATACAAGTCAAATTCCTTACACAAGGCAAAATCAATGTTACAATTAGCAGAAACGATCAATTCATACCGCAGCATATAAAGAGTCATATCTATTGATATATCAGAATGTTGAAAACACATACTAAACACTGCAACATAAATCAGTTTTTATTTTTTTATTTTTTATTTTTAGCATCAACAAAAATTTCATTAAAATAGAAAAGTGAAAGAGGACAAAAAGTTCTCATGCAAATAAAGAGAAAGAGAAAGAGAAAGAGAAAGAGAAAGAAAAAGCACAAAACTCCTAACCCTAGGGATGGCGAACAGCAGTCCAATCCTAGAGATCAAAAACAAAGGAACTCCTTTAAAAGGAGGGGATACAAATGTCCAAAATGAAGCCAAATATTCCGTCTTATTCCACAAAACCTCTACACTTGCTTCCTTGCCATCAAAGATTCTAGCATTTCTCTCCAACCATGGCTCCGTTTGGTGTGGCTGTTAAAACAGATTATAAATTATAACTTAACAGATTATAGATTATGACTTTAATCAGAAGCTGTTAATTTATTTGGTGTAACTGTTGGATTATAGATTTAAATTGCTGAGTAATTTTTGTTAAACAAGTTGTGAAGTAGTTTTTTTGCTGTAAATGTCTTTTTTACTTGTCTTTTTCTCCTTATTATTATTTTTTTTCTTTGTTAATTTTGTTTAATTTCTTTTCATTAGTGGAATTAAATTGCATTTTTGTTTATTAAATTTTTTTTTGATTACACAATACCAATTAATAGTATAAAAATTGTTAATGGAAGTTTGCCCTTATATAAAAATTAAATAATTTATTATAAAAATTATTCATTAAATACCAATTATTCAGTAATTTTTTAATTTATCAATTTTTTTAATTTATTAATTCTTCTCTTCTTTTTTAATTTATTAATTTTTTTAATTAAAAACCCTAATCCCACCGCCGACAGCTCCCTCCTCATCTTCATACTCCCACTGCCAACAACCCCTTTTTCTCTTCCTTCACATCCTACTACTGGCAACCGTCGATCGTCACTCCCACTGCTCCAATTGCAATTAGTGTGAAATCGAAAAAAAGAGAGAGAGAAGATATTGCAGAAGAGAGAGAGAAGAGATCACGATCGTCACCGTCAGGCTACGGATTGAGATCGTCACTAGCAACGCTAGGGTTTTAGATCGATCGCGAAGAGAGATCGTGATCGTCACTTTGAGCGATCGTGAAGAGAGAGATTGCGATGGTTAGGGTTTAAGCTCTGGTTCAGATCACTCACTGTGAGCGATCAGAGAACACCGAAGAGAGAGAGAGAGAGCCAGAAATCGCCCTGGTTCGCCGGAAATCGCCTCTCTCGTTCGTGCGAGAGAAAGAGAATGAGTGTTCTTCGTTTATATACATGGCACACTTGTAATAACTGGAAATTATGAAGGGCATTTAAGTAATTTCACATCCCTTCGCATAATGTCACTTGCGAAAGCTGCCTGGAACAGCTTCTGATTCTCAACTTATTTTCCTCTAAAAAAAACTCCTAGAATCAGAAACAATTTTTTCAAAGCTAGACCAAATAGTCCAAAATTGTTTTTTCAAAGCTAAAAGTTATAAATTGGTCCAAAAAAACTAGACCAAACACCCCCTCAGAAAATAGCAAAAACAATGCTTATTCACATTGTTTTGGCTCTCTTAGTTCTTCCAAACCTTTTAAACCTAATAAGAAGCATTTGAATGCAGTCCCGCGGAACAACCCACAGCTCATCACATAAGCCGAAAAGACGCTGCGATAATACACAAACCATCGGGCAATGAAGGAATAGCCGATTCATTACCTCCGAGTAACTCTTGCACATCATACACCAATAAGATTCTATCATGATGGTTACACTACCTCAATGCAACTGTACATCACTGTTGCAACCCCTCCAAGCTGCACCCAAATTTCAAATGAAGATTATGCTCTCCAGATGAACTGTAAACCAACAGATAAAAAAGATAATAACATGTCGGATGAGAATTTTCGTAATAAAATACTGAAACCCTGGTTTGCCCTCGCAGTCTTTTTAAATCAGCAATGTTTTTTACAGTTACATTTGCAAGGCTGGTAGATAATTGATTTAATCCATACATGGGATTTCCTGCTCAAACTGAATTTTTGCAGTTAGTTGACTCGAATTAACATGCTTTCTGCAGCATCAAAGCAGTCTTTCATGAATGGTTATCTGTACTCACCACAATTACATGGGCATGTTATTGGGTCGATGGCTTTGCATATAAGATTGACATGGTATTTCATTCAGTTTAGATGCAACTCGGATCAAAGGCCAGGAAAGTAACAGATGTGAAGGGCAGAGACAGCCTCTTCATGCAATCAGCAAAAATAAAATAAAATGAACACGTAGAAAAACATTAAAATTGTGGAGAGTCGTGAATCATTCGACATTAGAGAACCCTCAAGGGGCAGGTACAGTCAACTACACTCACAAACCTCTCTTCACAAAGGATGGAAAGGTAACCAATACTTCCTAGAGGAAACAATTAGGACAAAATTGTAGAACAAGCCTTGATTTACACCCAACAGGCACAAAAAGAGAAGAGAAGAAAAAAAAAAAAAAACAGTGCAAGACTTAAACCTAACCCATGTTATGGCCCTTCAAACGACTATTTTCACAGCCTTTCTCTTCTTCATCAAATCAGCTTTAGATTCCATCTTCACAGG
Source organism: Camellia japonica (assembly GCA_030407325.1). Classification (NCBI taxonomy): domain Eukaryota; kingdom Viridiplantae; phylum Streptophyta; class Magnoliopsida; order Ericales; family Theaceae; genus Camellia; species Camellia japonica. The sequence continues at coordinate 26,068,030 of JAPPVO010000059.1, read as the reverse complement.
CAGCGGAGCAGAAAACACAAAATTCCCATTTTCTCCCTCATAGTGTCCACTAATCTCATAGTTTTCTTCAGCTCCCAAATTCCTTCTAGGGTTTCTTTCACTACCATCCTCTGTATGTGCTTCATCATCATCCTGACTTCCATTAGATAAACCCCTAATTTCTTCAACTTCTCTACAAAGATTGTTCACAAGCTCTCTCTCCTCATCAATTGAAACACTCCCATCACTGCTATTAGTATCTCCACTTGAAATTGGCTCATGGGTACTTAGAAAAACCCTAGAAACATTCCCGTTGTCTGCAAAGCTCACATTTTTCTTAACTTTGGGTTGAACCCCACCTTGCCTCTTCACCAAACCCCCTTCTCTATTGTGGGAAGCACAAACATTTCCATTGATAAAAATTCTAGGGTTTTCAAGCTCAATGCCTTCTTCTTCTTCATCATAATCATCCTCAGAAACCCTAGAAAACCCATGAATTTTCTCAACTCGGCCCCGTAATTTCTCCACCAAAACTCTCTCATCACCGGCCATCTCTCGAAAATCAGCAATGCTGATCTTTTGACCACCATACAAAACCCTAGATTTGTTACCAGTCCTACCAAATCTCGCATTCTTCAAATCTATGCTTGAAATTTCACTTCTTTTCTTCGTAACCCCATCAATAAACTCTATGAATCGAATTATATCTATGCGAATCGATCTTTTACCATCCCTAATCATCGGATCACCACCCTGCATACAAACCCATGTCAGATCTCCGACTGAGTAAATACAAGCAACATATATATAAATGATTGTTTGTTAGGTACCTGAATAGAGTCGAGTTTATGAAGCAAGTTCATGGCCCTGCGAGAGAAAGCTTGAGAATGGAGGTGGGCATTATCGACAAAGGAGGTCTTGAAAGAATTGAGAGTGGATTTGACGGAAGCGAGGTCTTTGAGCTGACGGAGCGTTCGTGATCTGCGAACCAGGAAAGCTCTGAAGTGGGTTTGGATGGTACGGGCGGCAGCGTCACGGAGAGAATTAGAAGAAGCAGAATATTGGCGGCGGAGAGAGGATTCGAGGGCGGCGATGCGGCGGAGAAGAGAGGACACAATGGGTTGGGTTCGCGTCTCTGTCTGTTTGTGGAGTTGAAACTCTTCTTGGTATTTGCGTTGGTGGGTCGGCAGTGGTGGGTGGTGGAGGAAGGTTTCGTGAGGTGGGTTGAGATAGGGAGAGTGGCAGTGGGATTGCGGAGGAGGAGGGGGGTGGTTGAGGAGTGGGTCTGGTGCAGGAGGGGTACAGCAGGTGGAATAGTGGCAGTAACAACAGGCGGCGGCGACTGGTGGTGGGTGGTGGCAGTGGTGGTGGTGGGAGGCCATTGGAGATGGGTTAGGTTTCAGGGCTTCAAGTCTCTGGGAATGATTTGTAAAGTACAAGTGATTTGACTGAAATTGGACTGAATGAATTATCAAAAAAGTTGCATTTTTACTTTGGTTACAAGTACTGTATATATTAATTAATATATTAAAATTTCGTTTGATATTGATTATTGTAATCAATTTTTTTGTATTATGATTTTTTTAGTTTTATTTGGTTTTTGTTTTTAGAATTTTTTAAATTTTTGTGAGAGAAAAAATATAATGATATTAATCGATGTAACATAATTTTAAAAATTTTGAATATTTATAATTTATTTAATAGGTGAGGTCAATAATAATAATAATATAATACTAATTAATACACTATGTAGGTGTTTGGGATAACGACAATGCTACGCAGCTCAAATTTTGTGGCTCAAAAGTGGCTCAAATGGCCAGCCATTTGAGCCACTTTTGAGCCACAAAATTTGAGCTGCGAGACATTTTCCTTGGGATAAATTGAAAAAGAATAAAAATTTGGACCCCTTTTCCCCACCCCCTTTCTTTTTTGGGTAAACTACCAATAGGTCCTACTTTGGAGACTTATTACCCAATAGGTCCTACTTTGGAGACTTATTACCCATTAAGTCATATTTGATAAATTTATTAAGTGATAAAGATAAATTTATCAGTCTTTTTTTTATGAATAAATTTATAGTGATAAATTTATCAGTCTCTTTGTTTTTATGAATAAATTTTTAGTGATAAATTTATCACTCTCTTATTTTTATAGTGTTAAATTTATTAGTTAGGACCTGTAGGTAAATAAGTCTAGTTGATAGGACTAATTGGTAAGTACCCCTTCTTTTTTGATGGGTCACTTTTTCTTTTTCTTTTTCTTTTTTTTCTCGTCCTCCAATCACCACCCGCCACGTGTATGTGGGGTGGTGGGGGTTGAAGTTTGAGGGGGTCTAAATCACTGCTGATTAAAAAAATATACTTTTTTATTTATTTATATACACTTATTTAAGTCACATCAATTAATATTTCTCCTCTACTTTTCCTAAATCACTTTCTCTATATTTTTACATATTCTTTTTTGGGATTTTTATTGATAAATTCAATTTAGGAGTGTTCTAACCCAACAAGTCCAAAAAGGAAATTTATAACCTAATTAGTCCCATATGTTTGTACTTTTATTCCATGAGATCCTTTTTTCCTAATTTTATATTTTTTTGAGACTATTATACCCTTATATATTATGTTGATACATAATATATACAAAAAAAGGAAAATACATGTCTCTGTTTTGTTTGTTAGTGTTATTCACGTTGATGGATCTGATTTAGTTAATCAATGTTGATTGTTTATGGTAAGGTTCCATGATGGTAGGATTTCGGTATAGTGGAGAGAAGACGATGACGGGTTTCTGTGCAGTGGGAAAGAAAAAGACGACGATGCTGGGTTTCTGTCCATAGGTGTGTTCGTTTTCGTAGTTTGGTGTTTGTGTGTGCTCTGGTTTGTTACATAATTTTTGGAGACCAGTCATTGATCGAAGGTGGAGAACGATTACAGAATTTCTTTCTCAAGGTTAGTATCATTTTGTTTATGAATGCTTGTTCATTTATGTAAAGGATTGCATGCTCTGTTTTTGAATCATGACATTTTCTTGAATACATGGGTAATACAAGTGTATGTTTGATGAATAAGGTTCTGATTTTTTTACTGGTAATGCATGTATATTTTTGTTGGTTTGCTCATATAGGTTCTTCCATAGGTGTAGTTCAAAAAAAAAAAAAATTAAAATAATTTTTGGGTTCGAAGATTGTCTTCTTCCATTGTTGTGATTCAAAACTCTATTTTCTGCCATTGTTGTAATTCCAGCCGAAAATCAAAGGGAGAGAGAAGGATTTGAATCAAAGGGAGAGAGCGAATTCAAAACTCAATTTTGTATCCAGTCGATTTTGTTACAAACTTATTCTTTGAATGTGCATTTGGTTTGATTTGGATTAGATTGGTGTAATAGTGGAATTGCTCGGGTTGTTATTGATAGTGATAATGATGAAGATGAAGATAAAGATGAAGATGTGAGTAATGGTTTTTTATTTTTTGAGAGATTGAGATTTGTCAAATTTCTAATTCTGTTGCTACCATTATTTTTGGTTTTTTGTTAATCTTATCACATCATTAATCAGTGTTAATATTCACATTATCTGTAACGGAAATTTGTCATTTGTGTTGTCAATCAGTGTGGATATTCACACATCCATATAATATTGAATAGTGTATATATTTTCACCGTATTCATTACTACTATGTGATTATGATGTTAAAGTTCACATCAAACTGTTACATTCAGTCATATAACCACAAGCCACAATGTTTATTTGGACAAAAAAATGATGTGAATATTCACAATGTAATAAATAGATGTGAAGATTCACATTAATTCTAGTATGTTTGTGGATGGACATACACTTTATTTATGTACAATGTGAATATTTACATCTATAGTCAACTATAATAAACATAGGACATAATGTAATTAAAAATGGGCCTTAACATAAATTACAATGTGAACATTCACACCAATTTCAACATAACTGGCCAGATGTGGATGTTCACACTTTATATTGTTTGGAATATTCACATTATGGGCTACCAACTTACCTCCAACTAGAATGATAAATCTATATTATAATCAATTCGACGTAGGGTTACTACCATATTGAAAATAAGCAGTTGATCATTTATATGTAAGTATTAATGGATACATTTACAAACACAAGTGAGTACACATATGTGATTTTGCCATTGACATCAACATTTTATCAAGTCACATAACCAAAAGATATAATAACCATTATGGACTGGTAAATGGTTAGAAAATATTAAGACAATTGTAATGTGTATACATTTATATGCAAATATTATTATCAATGTGAATGTTTAGAAAACATCACAACATATTTCCCATGTGAATGTCTACATTGTGTGAATGGTCATAGCAAACCAAGTGTACAAAAATGGACATCATAACAGACAATTATATCATTATTTTTTGGATTTTTTTTAAGGGGTTCACATCTTTTGAACAATACCAACAACAATAATAACAACAACAACTGTAAAAAAAATGGTAATGGTAATGTTATGTGCACACATTTATAAGCATATAGCACCAACGTAAATGTTCACAATAGCTATGATTACAGAATTTTTTTTCAAGGTTAGTATTGTTCATTTATGTGAAGGATTGCATGCTCTGTTTTTGAATCATGTGCATTTTTTAGAATACATGGGTAATGCAAGTGTATGTTTGATGAATGAGATTTTGATTTTTTTAGTGGTAATGCATGTATATTTTTTGTTGTTTGAGTTTCAAATATTTGACAGAGATGCATGTACAGTTGTTTGAACAAATTGATTGTGGTGGATCATTGGTAAAATGTTATTTTTGGTTGATTAATTTATTTTTTCTTGTTGTTTTGTGATTGTTTTCATACGGTTTTTGTAGTATTTGGTGTGCCATCTCTGTTTGGTTAGATAATTTAGATTATGTGAACAATGTAAATATTCAGATATCATTGGCTATAATGTGGTTGTTCACTTCCTTATTTTTGTATTTTTGCAACAGATGGACACCTTCATGTTGTTGGTGTGCTCATATGGGTGTAGTACTATTGTAATAAATATGGTGCGAACGCTGTCTTATTCACATTTCGTGGAGTGTATGTGTGAAAAATGAAGCGAGTTATCTGCTGATTGTGTTTCATTGTTTTATCGGCTGCCTGAGATTAATAGGTGTAATTTGGACAATGATGATGAGTGTTAAAGTATGTTTTTACATGTTGGTTGAGATTAAAAGGAGAGAGAACGTTTCAAAGCACTATTTCTGCCATGGTTGGAATTTTAACTGAAGATCGAAGGTAGAGAGAAGGATGTCAATCGAAAGGAGAGAGAATGATTTGAAGCTCGATATTGTATTAAGTTTATTTTGTTACAGACTTGTTCATCAAAGATGGGTTTGGTTTAATTTGAATTGGTGTAATGATGGAATTGCATGATGATGATTGATGCTGAAGATAAGGATGTAGGTGATGGTTTTTATTTTTGGAGAGATTGAGATTTTTTAGATTTCTGGTTATGTTGCTACTATTGTTTTTGATTTTTTGTAAATATTATCACACCATTGTTTCTGATTTTTTTGTAAACATCATCACATTATTAACCAATGTTAATATTCACATTAATTTAAATGGGAAATTGTCATTGCGTAGTCAATCGGTATTAATATTCACACACACATATAATATTAAATGGTAAATACGTTTTCACTGTTTTTCGTTACCACTGTGACAAGATGATGTTAAGGTTCATATCAGTATTGGATCGAATTACACAACCACTAGTCTCAATTTTCATTTTGAATACAAACATGATATGAATGTTCACACTAAAACATACAAATGGGAAGGTTCACGTGAATTTTGGAATACAGATAAAGACAATATGATTTTAAAGTGTTAATTACCATTATGTAATGGTGATATTAAAGTTTATATCAAAATTGTATTGCCCACAAATCACATTAAACCAATGATTATGTGTACATAATTGTAAAACAACTGACAATAATGTGAATGCTTACATTGATTTTATAATCTCTAAAAATATGACAACATCAACATTGCATTAACCACAAATCGTTATTTCCATGTGTACACAAACATGAATTATACATTTATTCACAATTAGATTATTGATGTGAATGTTAACATCACAAATAGAATATCAAATAAATTAGTTTAGTCACATTAAGCCAATGGCTATGTATACACAATTATAAACCAACAGAAACCAATGTAAATATTAATATTGACTTTGTAATAGCAAACATTATGACAACATACCAATGTACCTTAGTAAGCATAATCAAAATAACTAATTCTAATTCTTTTATCTTATGTATTCCAATATTTACAAAATCACAAAAGATATGAAGTTCATATCCATTGGTAGTGGATACATTGATTTTGCACATCATGAGTTTTGTATCGGAGAAAATCATAATATTCATATCAATAATAGTTTTTGATGGGCTTGTATGTTTCCAACACACGTATGATGGCGTCATCAAACTTTATGCATTGGTCGATCTTAGCATTCATCAATACATCAAATAATATCCAAAATAGAGTTTGCCTCAAGCAGTCCAGTTGAGCCTTTGAGAACTTGGTGCTTGTTATCAGTTTCACTAAGCTCATAATGTTCGATCAGTAATTGACACAGTGCATGTTGATGTGGGTGCTTCTCTCTATAGGCATGCTCTCATTTTGACATGATACTCCTTCCTCTTTCTTTTTGCGCAGATTTTAGGTGCAATATCTGTTATATGTACATGCAAAATAGTGAGTGTCTATATGAACATTAAATTAGGTTTCAATAGAATTGTGGGGCATATGTGCACATTGACATCATCACATCATTAGTCACTGTGAATGTTCACATTCAACAATATTCATGCAATTAGAGACGTAAATGTCCACATTGCTAATGAGGCATAAATAGGAATGGTCACACACATGAATGATAATATTCACACACCTATGTAACATTGGGTGTGACTAAGTTTTGTAGAATGAGAAGCTCATTACCACTGTCAATGTTAAAGTTTACATTAACATGACATTTAAAACGATGCACACTAAGACAATGGTTATGTGCACACATTTATAACCAAATAGCACCAATGTAAATATTCACAATAACTACATACAATACAACAAACACACCAATAGCACCAATTCATCAACTACAACTATAAATTTTTCTATCATACCCAAACATGATGTGAATATGAAGTTGACAAACATGGACAACATTAAGTGAGAATGGATAATTGTCAAAGGTATTTTTCACATTATATCCACAAACACATGTTAATTCACAATGTTAATGTGAAGATTGACATTAACAGTGTATCATATTACACAGCCACAAAAACAAGTCTTGTTTTGAATATAAGAATGATGTGAATGTTCACATTTATAACTTACAAAGTACAAAAACATGACAGTATTAACAATACATTAACCACACAGCACAATTTTTGTGGGAATCAAAACATATTGTGAATATTCACATTGGTATGAATGTTAACATCAAAAAGCAATAGTTTTATTCACATATCACATAACAAGTCCAAGAAATGAGGTTTTTCATAAGTATTAGCTTAATGTAAATCTTCACAACGCAACATACAAATGAAGTGGTCCACAACAATCATGTAACAATTTTATGCACGCCATGGTTTCTATGTGAATGTTTACATCATGGGAATAGCAACAACAACAGTTAAAATATATATATATATATATCTGAAAAAAAGCAAAAACTTTAGCAGATTTACATTCATTCAGGGATATCATCAATACCAACAACAACTGCAAGAAAGGGAAATAACAACAATAATATGAACAATAAAGACCAAAATCATATCAATATAATCATGGGGATGTGTAGAAGTTCGCATTGGGACAAAAAATAGTTAGGGTTTAAGATTTATAAACAAAATGAGTGAAATCAGTTACGTTTGGTACCCATTATGAGACGGTTGGATTGTCACAGATAATCATTGTGAAGATTCACAGCAGAAACGAAGGATGACAATGGTGATTCCGACGGCCGACGACGTAGAGGAGACAATAAAGGAGTTACGGTGATGAAACGATGAGATGATGAGACGATTTCACACGTATGAAATATAGGATTTTTACGGAATTATTTTTGCTTTGCCTAGGAGTGCTCCTATATTTTCGGATTCTGTTGGTTTGAATGGCAAGAGACATTCAAAAACGTAGCGGGGTGTTTTGGACAAAAAGCTAGGTTAGTGAACATGATTCTGTTATTGTCATTGATTTTGATTTTTTGTTATTGGATTTCAATGTAGTAATAATTTTTTGAGATTGGTAATGTGTCTGATATAAAAATGATGTAAATGTTCATATTATTAATCAATGTTAATATTCACATTAATTTAAATTGAAAATTTATCATGTGAATATTAAACACATTCATGTGAATATTCACATTACTTTTGTTTTCATATCCATATTCATGTGAATATTCACATCTCCAGTGATATTTGCTTGGATTAGTGAACATGATTCTGTTATTGTAATTGATTTTGATTTTTTGTTATTGGATTTCAATATAGCAATGATTTTTGTAGATTGGTAATGTGTCTGATATAAAAATGATGTAAATGTTCATATTATTAATCAGTGTTAATATTCACATTAATTTGAATTGAAAATTTGTCATTGTGTTATCAATTGATGTTAATATTAGTCACACACCCATATAATATTGAATGATGAATATGTTTTCGCTGTGTTCATTACCACTGTGACAATGTGATGTTAAGGTTCACATCAGTATTGCATCAAATTACACAATCACAAGCCTCAACTTTCATTTTGAATACAAACATGATGTGAATATTCACACTAAAACATATGAATGTGAAGGTTCACATGAATTCTGGAATATAGATAAATGCACTATGATTTCAAAGTATTAATTACTAATATGGAATGATGATATTAAAGTTTAAATCAAAATTGCATTGCCCACATATCACATTAAGCCAATGATTATGTGTACACAATTGTAAAACAGCTGACAACAATGTGAAGGTTTACATCGATTTTTTAATCTCTAAAAATATGACTACATCAGCATTGCATTAACCACAAACCATCATTTCTGTGTGTACACAAACATGAAGTGTACATTTATGCACAATTAGATTATTGATTTGAATGTTAATATCACGAATAAAATATCAAATAAATTAATTTAGTTGCATTAAGCCGATGGTTATGTGTACATAATTATAAGACAACATAAACCAATATGAATATTAACATTGACTTTCTAGTAGCAAATATTATGACAACATGTCATTGTATCTTATTAAGCACAATCAAAATAACTAATTATGATTCTTTTGTCTAATGTATTCTAATATTTATAAAATGCAAATGATGTGAAATTCATATTCATATTTTTCTCGCCGATGTAAAATGTGTCTTTTGATGCCTTGTACGTCTCTAGCACGCATGCGATGACATCGTTGAACTTCATGCATTTGTTGAGGTCAATTTTACCAATCCTCAACACATCAAACAACTGCTAAAATGGCGTTTCCTTCAAACAATCTAGCTGAGGATCCGAGAACTTGGTGCTCGTTATCAATTTCACTAACCCAATGATGTTAGATCCGGTAGTTGACCTTTTTCATGTTCACTTTCGGGGGGTTGTGTCACGACCCAAACCCGCCCCTATGGGTTTAGCACCGTAACCGGCTAGTAATCCGAGATTACCGAAGGCCTGCTTAACAGTAAGACAGTAATACAAAGTACAGGGGCATGGCGGAAGCCAATACAATAAATAAACAATGTCCAATGAGCTGTGACAATCTGTACGCAAAAAGATTTTTCATTCAAATGCACATTCAGAACAAAGCAGTCTATACATATATGTACAATCACTCAGTACAGGGACATAACCCCTACTATAACCGTACAGTACCAAGACAGATACAAAGACAGACATGGGAAATAAAAACACCCCTAAGCCATAGTTTGGCAGGCTCGGAACCTCGCAGTGATGCACAGTAGTTGGCTTGACAAAACTGGAGTTAATCTCGACGCTCCTAGCCGCGGTCTGGTGCCTGAACACCTACATATATATATGAGCAGTGAGCTAAAGCCCAGTGAATAACATAAAGCGTAAAGGGGTTTAGAATGAATGTCTTTACAGTAATGAAAACAGTTCATTTCAATCAGTATATCAGTTGTTCAGTACAGTAAACAGTCATATGTGGTACATCTATTAGCATAACAGTAAACAGTAGGTCTTAAAAGACCGAACAGTCAATGATGGCCATCAATTAGTAAACAGTAGTGGTTCCAACGAGGGAATCGACAGAGATCTCTGTAACAGTAACAGTCAGTAACAGTAGTTGCTAAGGATGCCACAATATAGTTCAGAATATAGGACATACATTCATTCAGTTAACAGTATCAGTTCAGAAATAGTACAGTTTAATTGTTCAGAAGATAATCATTTTGAACATATCTTTACACAGTTGTTACTCACAGAGTTCTGGGCTACAGTAAGCTAGAGCATCTCCTCGGAAGCCAACCCTACACAGTTAACAGATCGAACACACACTAAGCTACACAGTTGGGAAAGATAATAACTTAATCCCTAATTGCCTCGGTGTGTTCTACATCTATATCCTCATTAAGATGTCTTAAACTAGGCCTAAGAATGCCTAGGACGGGATGATGATGCAAAGATGTATTCAGAAAACATTTTCAGAATTTTCAGTGAAATAGGGTCCCGCTCGAGCGTAGGTTACCCCGCTCGAGCGAACATGCAAACAAAGGTCCCCGCTCGAGCGTCAACTTACCCGCTCGAGCGGACCAAAAAGTACTGGATAGGTGAAATTCATGCTCGATGGGTGCTCGATAGCCGCTCGAGCGTAAGACACAAGGTCCCGCTCGAGCGTCAAATCTTCCGCTCGAGCGGACCTCAAAACAGTACAAAGTATTGGGAGCACGAATTTCCCGCTCGAGCACCACTTTCATCGCTCGAGCGGGAGTCCAAAATCTGGAATTTCCAGATTTGAACTTCCAAGCTCAAAACAAGTTCCAATGTATCAAAATCAATCCTCTTGGGCTAAATTTCTGGAAAAATTTGTAAACACATAGAATAACATGTTTCAAAACTCAATTTGTGAAATTAAAGCCCAAGGGTAGTTTAATTAAATCCATTTTCAAACCCAATTTTCATGAATATGAAGAACATGCAACCATGCATGTGTTAAACCAATTCAAAGCTTCAAACTCTTGCTCTAATGAGCCAATTCTTCTAAAATCATGAGGAAAACATGGGCTAGAACTATAATATGCATATGCATGTACAATTCCATGGACAAAAATCCTCAAAACTCAATATTATAGACATGCATGTATGGAATGAGCTTCAATTCCACCAATTAAACTATTTCATGCCCTTTATCTCTAAACTTCCATAAACCATGCAATATCTAACTTGAATGCATGAACAAGAAGGTACAATCTCTACCTTAAGTCTTGAATTAAAGGGAAGGAGGCTCAATTGATCACAAACTCCTCCGATCTTCTCAATCTTCAAGCAATAAGATGAAGCAAATTGAAATCACTCTTTTCCTCTTACTCTCTCTCTCTAGTCGGCAATCACAAGGAATTTGGCTGAAGAAATGTATGTGTCTAAGTGTATCAAGCCTCAATATGTTTGGTGTAGTGGCCCACTAGGATGGCATGTTGGTAATTAAGCCAACTATTGCAATTCATCAATATTTAATCTAATTTAATCATACCAAATCACTTTTCAATTAAATATACCATAAAATCATATAAATTCCAATGATCTCAAAACATCAATCAATTTCTGGTTCGGCCGCCGATAAGGCCTTCAATTTACAGTTTAACATAAACATATGAACAGATAATCCAACAGTCAAACAGATAGAAATGCAATATAACAGATACAGTCAATCAATCAGTTTCAGATTTCAATCGGTTAGTTTAGTATTTCAATAAGTTCCATTACTTATCATAATCCGTCTCAGTTTAGCAGTATTCGGTAGTTAATCGGTAAACAGTGACGAGGGTTATTACAGTCTCCCCTCCTTAAAAAGAGTTTAGTCCTCTAAACTCGAGTTACCTTCATTCTGGAAGAAAACAGGATTCAGTGGAAACAGTTCAGGATATCTTTTGGCCATGTCATCTTCCCTTTCCCAAGTGGCATACATGCCACCATGGTTTTGCCAGTTAACTTTCATCAACGGAATCTCTTTGTTTCTCAACTTCTTGATCCGTCTGTTCACAATCTGGATAGGCCGTTCTTCATAAGTGTAGTCATCACTTAGCACTACACGGGTCGGCTCAATCACATGAAAAGGATCTCGGAGGTAATCCCTCAACATAGAGATATGGAACACATTATGCATATGCTCCATTTTAGGAGGAAGCGCAACTTGATACACCACCAGATTGATTTTCTCAATAATCTCATACGGTCCGACATATCTTGGCGCTAACTTGCCTTTGACTCCAAAACGAGTCTGGCCTTTCATCGGTGTCACTTTCACAAAAACGTGATCACTTACTTCATACTCTCTGTCTCGCCTTCTGACATCTGCATAACTTTTCTGTCTGCTCTGTGCAGTTTTCAGTCTCTGTTGTATCAGTTTCATTTTCTCAGTCGTTTCATAAACAATCTCGGGCCCAAGCAAAGGCCCGTCTCTAACTTCTGCCCAGCAGATCGGAGATCTACATTTTCTGCCATACAATGCCTTGAAAGGCGCCATACTAATACTTGAATGATAGCTGTTGTTGTAGGCGAATTCAGCTAAGGGCAAATGGCTTTCCCAGTTTCCCTGAAAATCAAGGACACACATTGTCAATAAATCCTCCAGAGTCTGGATGGTCCTTTCTGACTGACCATTTGTCTGAGGATGGTAGGCACTACTCAGTCTCAGTTCAGTACCCAATGTAGTCTGTAGGCTTTGCCAAAACCTCGATGTAAACTTCGAATCCCTGTCAGAAACAATGGACACAGGCACTCCATGCAATCTAACAATTTCATCAATATAGAGTATAGCCAATTTGTCAGCATTATAAATTGTCTTAACAGGTAAGAATGAGCAGATTTAGTCAGTCTATCAACAATAACCCAAATCGAGTCCATACTTTACTGGAGCGAGGCAGTCCCACAATAAAATCCATAGTAATATGTTCCCATTTCCACTCCGGTATCGGTAAGGGCTGCAATAAGCCTGCGGTCATTGATGTTCAGCTTTAACTTGTTGGCAATGAAGACATTTCGATACAAACTCGGCAATTTCTTTCTTCATTCCCGGCCACCAGAAATTCAGTTTCAGGTCTTGGTACATTTTCGTATTCCCTGGATGAATAGAAAATTTTGAGTTGTGGCCCTCTTGCAGAACTCTTCTTTTCAGTTCAATATCATTCGGTACACACAGTCTTTCTTGAAATTTCAGTACATTATTCTCAAATTTGAAACTCGATTTCGGTTTAGATTCTCGTTCTTCGATGATCTTCTTCAAGAAGTCATCCTGTTGCTGTTTCTCTTAATTTCTTCAATCAGTGCCGGTTGAGCAGAAATAGCAGCTATTGTTCCACCTTGTTCTCTCAAAACAATTTCAATTTCAGATTTTTCAAGGTCACAAAGCAACTGTTTCTGTCCGGTGAGCAAACAAGCTAAGTTTCCAATCGATTTCCGACTCAAGGCATCGGCAACGGTGTTGGCTTTTCCCGGATGGTACAGAATCTGTAGGTCATAGTCTTTAATCAGTTCTAGCCATCTCCGCTGTCTTATGTTCAGTTCTTTCTGTGTGAAGAAATATTTTAGACTCTTGTGGTCGGTATATGCTTCACATGTCGCCCCATATAGGTAGTGACGCCAGATTTTCAATGCAAATACTACTGCAGCGAGTTCCAGGTCATGGGTCGGGTAGTTCTTTTTATGAGGTCTCAGTTGTCGGGAAGCATAGGCAATTACTCTCCCATTCTGCATTAAAACACACCCCAAACCCTTATGCGAAGCATCACTAAATACAGTATAACCATCCGTACCTGAAGGTAAGGTAAGAACAGGTACAGTCACGAGTCGAGTTTTCAACTCTTGGAATGCTGATTCCCTTTGGTCAGTCCAGTCAAATGATATGCCCTTCTGAGTCAGTTGAGTCAACGGTAAGGCAATTTTGGAGAAATCTTTGACAAATCTTCTGTAATATCCAGCCAAACCCAAAAAGCTTCGGACTTCTGTTACACTTGTCGGTCTAGGCCAGTTCACTACAGCTTCAATTTTCTGCGGATCAACAGAAATTCCATCTTTGCTAACAATATGCCCCCAAAACATAACATGATCAAGCCAGAATTCACATTTAGACAGTTTAGCATAAAGTTTCTGTTCTCTTAAGGTCTGTAGGGCAAGTCTCAGATGATGTTCATGTTCTTCTACACTTTTGGAATAAATCAAAATGTCATCTATAAATACAACAATAAAGTCATCAAGGTATGGTTTAAAGATTCTGTTCATGAGGTCCATAAATGCAGCAGGTGCATTGGTAACTCCGAAAGGCATAACTAAAAATTCATAATGTCCATACCTCGTTCGAAAAGCAGTTTTATCAATATCTGGATCTGAGATCAATCTTAGAAAATACTTGAGCACCTTGTAACTGATCAAACAGGTCATCAATACGCGGTAATGGATATTTATTTTTCACAGTTACCTTATTCAGTTCACGGTAGTCGATGCACAGTCTCAGTGAGCCGTCTTTCTTTTTCACAAATAAGACAGGTGCGCCCCACGGTGAAGTACTAGGCCTGATGAACTTTTTGTCTAACAGTTCTTGCAGTTGCACTTTCAATTCTTTCAGTTCAGTTGGAGCCATTCGGTAAGGAGCTTTAGATACTGGCTGTGTTCCCGGAATCACATCAACGGTAAATTCAATTTCCCTGTCAATCAAATCCCCTGGCAGATTATCTGGGAAAACGTCTGGAAATTCTCTGACTATGGGAATACTATTCACATTAGCACCATTATCAGTAGACACAGTCAATACAGAACACAGATACCCTTTACACCCCTTTCTAATCAATTTAACAGCTTTCACAGATGAAATCAAATACGGGGGAGGTACCACTCCACTTCCACTAAACACAAATTCAGGTAAATCAGGTGGACGGAAAACTACTTTTTTTGTTATACAGTCTATGGTGGCATGATATTTCATTAACCAGTCCATTCCCAATATTACGTCAAAATGATCAATATTCAGTGGCAGTAAGTCAATAAACAAATGTGCATCTCCAACAATAATTTCACAAGCAGGGTACATGTATGCACAAGTCATGGATCCCCCAACGGGTGATGATACGGCTAACAGATAGTTCATAGGTTTTAAGGGTCTATTCAATTTTTGCGAGAAAGCATGCGATACATAAGAATGTGTAGACCCCGAATCAATCAGTACATATGCATTTTGAGTACAAATAGAGAGGATATCTGACACAACGGTCTCAGTATTTTGTACATCTCCCGGTACTAGGGCGAATACTCGGCCCTGCCTCATAGGCTCTTTCCCGGTAGCTTTGGGGTTCGGTTTTGGTGCAACAGTTGATGCTGCGGCGCTGCCTGCAGCTTTACTATCGCCCCGAGCAGTGGAAGGGCAATCTTTCACCATGTGGCCCACCTTGCCACACCTGTAACAAGCACCAGATAGTTTATAACAAACTCCTTTATGATTCTTACCACATTCGGAACAGGACGGTATGGAACCACTCCCTTAGCTGGGGCTAGTTGTTGACCCCGTATTCTGTTTCTTGTTCAATGGGTTATGCTTGCCTTTCTTGAATTTAAAATTCTGCCTTTTCCCACGCCATTCAGACGCTGGTGTTTTAGTTTTCAGTGCCTCGATGTTCGCTTCAGCCATCAAGGCTCGGTCAAGAACATTCACATAAGTCGGTAATTTCAGAACACTTATTCTATCCAGTATTGTAACATTCAGGCCGCCTTCAAATCTCCTGGCCTTCTTGTAATCAGTGTCCACCATGTGTGGTGCATATCTAGCAAGCCCGGTGAACTTTGTTTCATATTCAGCAACGGCCATTGTGCACTGTCTCAGCTGTTCAAATTCAGTCACCTTTCTGTCCCTGACACACTGAGGGAAGTACTTTTCGAAGAAGGCTACCTTGAATTGAGCCCAAGTCATTACAGTGTTATCATCTCGGGTAAGCATCCACCACCTTCTAGCCTCTTCTTGCAAGGTGAAGGTAGCTAACAGTACTTTATTTGCTTCCGAGCACGGAAACACTTCAAATAACTTTTCGGTCTCTAAAACCCATGCTTCAGCTTTTAACAGTTCAAGGCCTCCATGAAAGGATGGCGGTTTCAGTTTGCTGAACTTCTGGGTAAGAGCAATTATGTCCCCATCATTAGCATTAACATTCTGTTCCGGTACAGCCGGAGGAGGAGGTGGGGGCTGTTGGTTCTGTTGTTGATCTAGTCTTTCAGTTATTAGTTCCATCATTCTTTCCAGTCTTGCCATTCTTGCCTCAGAGGATTCAGATTCAGATTCATTTGCAGTTCTTGTATTATCCATTTCACTATAAGCAGTTATAACAGTTATCAACATAAGCGGTTGCATACTTAAACAGTTTATCACATTAACACATATTCAATCATGTCCACACACACTATTCATGCTCATGCGATGCCATATTTGCTTTTCTAGGACACCCTATAGCTCATTTGGACACGTGTGTGTGGTATAACTCGTGGTAAGTATCGCTCTGATACCACTCTGTCACGACCCAAACCCGCCCCTATGGGTTTAGCACCGTAACCAGCCAGTAATCCGAGATTACCGAAGGCCTTCTTAACAGTAAAACAGTAATACAGAGTACAGGGGCATGGCGGAAGCCTATACAGTAAATAAACAATGTCCAATGAGCTATGACAGTCTGTATGCAAAAAGATTTTTCATTCAAATGCACATTTAGAACAAAGCAGTCTATACATATATGTACAATCACTCAGTACAGGGACATAACCGCTACTATAACCGTACAGTACCAAGACAGATACAGAGACAGACAGGGGAAATAAAAACACCCCTAAGCCATAGCTTGGCAGGCTCGGAACCTCGCAGTGAGGCACAGAAGTTGGCTTGACAAAACTGGAGTTAACCTCGACGCTCCTAGCCGCGGTCTGGCGCCTGAACACCTACATATATATATGAGCAGTGAGCTAAAGCCCAATGAATAACATAAAGCGTAAAGGGGTTTAGAATGAATGTCCTTACAGTAATGAAAACAGTTCATTTCAATCAGTATATCAGTTGTTCAGTACAGTAAACAGTCATATGTGGTACATCCATTAGCATAACAGTAAACAATAGGTCTTAAAAGACCGAACAGTCAATGATGGCCATCAATTAGTAAACAGTAGTGGTTCCAACGAGGGAATCGACAGAGATCTCTGTAACAGTAACAGTCAGTAACAGTAGTTGCTAAGGATGCCACAATATAGTTCAGAATATAGGACATACATTCATTCAGTTAACAGTATCAGTTCAGAAACAGTACAGTTTAATTGTTCAGAAGATAATCATTTTGAACATATCTTTACACAGTTGTTACTCACAGAGTTCTGGGCTACAGTAAGCTAGAGCGTCTCCTCGGAAGCCAACCCTACACAGTTAACAGATCGAACACACACTAAGCTACACAGTTGGGAAAGATAATAACTTAATCCCTAATTGCCTCGGTGTGTTCTACATCTATATCCTCATTAAGATGTCTTAAATTAGGCCTAAGAATGCCTAGGATGGGATGAGGATGCAAAGATGTATTCAGAAAACATTTTCAGAATTTTTAGTGAAACAGGGTCCCGCTCGAGCGTAGGTTACCCCGCTCGAGCGGACATGCAAACAAAGGTCCCCGCTCGAGCGTCAACTTACCCGCTCGAGCGGACAAAAAAGTACTGGATAGGTGAAATTCATGCTCGATGGGCGTTCGATAGCCACTCGAGCGTAAGACACAAGGTCCCCCTCGAGCGTCAAATCTTCCGCTCGAACGGACCTCAAAACAGTACAAAGTACTGAGAGCACGAATTTCCCGCTCGAGCGCCACTTTCCTCGCTCGAGCGGGAGTCCAAAATCTGGAATTTCCAGATTTGAACTTCCAAGCTCAAAACAAGTTCCAATGTATCAAAATCAATCCTCTTGGGCTAAATTTCTGGAAAACATTTGTAAACACATAGAATAACATGTTTCAAAACTCAATTTGTGAAATCAAAGCCCAAGGGTAGTTTAATTAAATCCATTTTCAATCCCAATTTTCATGAATATGAAGAACATGCAACCATGCATGTGTTAAACCAATTCAAAGCTTCAAACTCTTGCTCTAATGAGCCAATTCTTCTAAAATCATGAGGAAAACATGGGTTAGAACTATAATATGCATATGCATGTACAATTCCGCGGACAAAAATCCTCAAAACTCAATATTATAGACATGCATGCATGGAATGAGCTTCAATTCCACCAATTAAACTAATTCATGCCCTTAATCTCTAAACTTCCATAAACCATGCAATATCTAACTTGAATGCATGAACAAGAAGGTACAATCTCTACCTTAAGTCTTGAATTAAAGGGAATGAGGCTCAATTGATCACAAACTCCTCCGATCTTCTCAATCTTCAAGCAATAAGATGAAGCAAATTGAAATCACTCTTTTCCTCTCACTCTCTCTCTCTAGTCGACAATCACAAGGAATTTGGCTGAAGAAATGTATGTGTCTAAGTGTATCAAGCCTCAATATGTTTGGTGTAGTGGCCCACTAGGATGGCATGTTGGTAATTAAGCCAACTATTGCAATTCATCAATATTTAATCTTATTTAATCATACCAAATCACTTTTCAATTAAATATACCATAAAATCATATAAATTCCAATGATCTCAAAACATCAATCAATTTCTGGTTCGGCCGCGGATAAGGCCTTCAATTTGCAGTTTAATATAAACATATGAACAGATAATCCAATAGTCAAACAGATAGATATGCAATATAACAGATACAGTCAATCAATCACACTACGCCAAAACAGGGCATTAACGGCGGTTTTTTTAACGGCGGTAACGAAAATCGCCGTTAAAGGTACTATTAACGGCGGTAACGAAAACCGGCGTTAATACCGCCGTTAATGTATCATTAACGGCGATTTCGTTACCGCCGTTAAAAAAAGGTCACTAAAAGTGTTTTTAACGATGGTAATGAAACTCACTTTTAACGGCGGTAACAAAACCGCTGCTAATGCCCAACCATTACCGCCGTTAATGACGGCAGTCTTTGCCGGCGGAGCTCCGGCGAAACTCCGGCGAGTTTCGGCGAAACCATCTACAATAAAGTAAAAGTAATGTTTAAATATTTATTTAGAGAATATATTTCATGAAGAGTGATTGTGGCAGAGTGGTTGGTTTGGGTGGATGAGAGGTCTTGGGTTCAAAACTTTGGGGAGTGCAAGAAGAAAGAATTATTTTTTGAAAAATTTGAACCTATTTACGGCGATAAAAAACCGCCGTTTTTGGTCCTATATTACCACCGTTTTTGGTCGACTTTTAATGACAGTAATTTGCCTTTTTACGACGGTTTCACTTTTTCCGACACGCGCATAAACGGCGGTAACGAAACCGGCATTAATACCGCCGTTAAAGGCTTTAACGGCTGTTTTGCAGCCTTTAATGGCGGTAAAAAACCGCCGCTAAAACCCAATTTTGGCGTAGTGTCAGTTTCAGATTTCAGTCGGTTAGTTCAGTATTTCAATCAGTTCCATTACTTATCATAATCCGTTTCAGTTTAGCAGTATTCGGTAGTTAATCGGTAAACAGTAACGAGGGTTATTACAGGTTGGCTATTTATTCAAGTTTGTCTTTGACGTGGAACTGTTCTCTTTTTCTTTTGCCATGAAATCTATGAGTAACATCTGTTTGTTCAATTAGAAACAACTTTACTGTTAATGGTCACAAATGGTAAATCATAACAGGTGCAAACTATATGTGCTGTGAATAATTGAATAATGTGACCATGGTTGCATTGAGCAAAACCATGATGTCAATATTCACATGAACACTGTACAACATAGGATAAAACAATAAAAATCAAATAAATGGTGTGAATAATTACATGGATCATATATCATGTCATTAGTTCATGTGTTTGAAAAATGAACAAAATTTTGGGAATTCAAATCATTTGATCATAATCAACAATTCTAACAAGGATAACAACCAAAAAATTTGAGGAAAATAACAGATGAAATATGGAATAATAACATATTATAAATATTAAACTAACACGATGTATACATGATGTTAATCTTCACATCATCATATTATATATTTAACTGTGAATGTTCACAGCCAAATATATCGTGTGAATATTCAATGTGAATATTAACATTATGTTCAGAATGTGAATATTAAAATTATGTTCAAAATGTTACAATGTGAATATTAACATGATGTTTAGAATTTAATTATTGGCATTATGTTCAAAATGTTACAATGTAAATATTAACATTATTTTCAAAATGTAATTATTGACATTATGTTCAGAATGTTTATATTGACATTGATGTCACTCAATAACAAGTGAAACAATAAGATGTTATTATTTACAATATGCCTACAAGAATTCAGATGTAACCAAAATAGGGTTGACGACCATCCAAAGTTTGGTCTATAATTATTTCATGACCATCAACAACCAACAACACCAACAAGTTTGACATTGACACAAGGGAGAAGATAATGAGTGTTTTACAAAATAATAACACATGACAATTTAAGACAAATAAGTTATTACCAATATTTGACAATCTGATGCAAATATTGACATTATGAATAATGGGATTCACATTGAACCAAAAAAGGGTTAGCAACCATCAAAGATTAGGGGCTCTAATTTTCATAACTATCAACAAGCAATAATACCAACAACTCCGTAAATATTTATATCATATTCCATTAATGTCGGAAGGTGAATATTGACATTATGTTCATAATGTGAATATTGTCATTGATGCCATAATGTGCATATTGATATTATGTTCAGAATGTGCATATTGACATTGATGTTAATAATAACAAGTGAAACAATATGATGTTATTATTTACAGCATGCCTACAAGAAATTACATGTAACCAAATCAAGGTTGGCAGCCATCCAAAATTTGGATTGTAATGATTTCATGACCATCAACAACAAACAACACCAACAAGTCTGACATTGACACAAAGGAGGAAATAAGGAGTGTATTACAAAACAATAACACATGACAATTTAAGACAAATAAGTCATTACCAATATTTAACAATCTGATGTAAGTATTGACATTATGTATAATGAAATTCACATTGACCCAAAATAGGATTGACAACCATAATGTGAATATTGCCATTGATGTTACACTGTGAATATTTACATCATATTCCATTATATTTTTGGGTGAAGATTGAGGGTTCTATGGACATCAACAATCAACAATACCAATATTGATAGAGGGAAAAAACTAGAGAGTTCATTACCAAATCACAACCACAAACAACATTAATAACAAATGAATGTAATATTCAACAAAAAAATGAAGATCAGAAACATGGACAAAGAGTGAAAATAGGAAGTTCATTCCAAAATCAAATCCAAAAACAACAATAATAATGTAAATATATACATTTGTGATTACATTATATTATCATTGATTGAAAAACAGAGGGGTGGAAAGGAATGTAAATATATACATTGGTGATTACATTAGAAGTTGAATATCTACATTATATTCATAATGTGAATATTGACATTGAAGTAGATATTTACATCAATGTGAATATTTACACCATATTCACATCATATTTGATCATTCTGTAAATATTGTACAGATTATGTATAATGGAACACACATTGAACCAAAAGAGGGTTGACAACCATCCAAAATTAGGTGCTCTAATTGCTTTATAACCATTAACACGCAACAATACCAACAACTCTGTAAATATTTACATCATATTCCATTGATGTTAGAATTTGAACATCTACATTATATTCATAATGTGAATATTGACATTGAAGTAGATATTTACATCAATGTGAATATTTACACCATATTCACATTATATTTGATCACCTTTTAAATATTGTACAGATTATCTATAATGGAATATACATTGAACTAAAAGATGGTTGACAATCATCCAAGATTAGGGGCTCTAATTGCTTTATAACCATCAACAAGCAACAATACCAACAACTCTGTAAATATTTACATCATATTCCATTGATGTTAGAAGTTGAACATCTACATTATATTCATAATGTGAATATTGACATTGAAGTAGATATTTACATCAATGTGAATATTTACACCATATTCACATCATATTTGATCACATTTTAAATATTGTACATATTATATATAATGGAACACACATTGAACTAAAAGATGGTTGACAACCATCCAAGATTAGGGGCTCTAATTGCTTTATAACCATCAACACGCAACAATACCAACAACTCTGTAAATATTTACATCATATTCCATTGATGTTAGAAGTTGAATATCTACATTATATTCATAATGTAAATATTGACATTGAAGTAGATATTTACATCAATGTTAATATTTACACCATATTCACATCATATTTGATCACCTTTTAAATATTGTACAGATTATGCATAATGGAATATCATTGAACTAAAAGATGGTTGACAACCATCCAAGATTAGGGCCTTTAATTACTTTATAATCATCAACACGCAACAATACCAACAACTCTGTAAATATTTACATCATATTCCATTGATGTTAGAAGTTGAATATCTACATTATATTCATAATGTGAATATTGACATTGAAGTAGATATTTACATCAATGTTAATAATTACACCATATTCACATCATAGTTGATCACCCTGTAAATATTGTACAGTTGTCAATATGATGTTTACATCATATTCTATCATATTTCAATTTGGGGGAAAATTAGGGGTTCTATGGACATCAACAATCAGTAGTACCAACATTGACCGAGGGAAAAAAACAAAGAGTGAAAATAAGGGGTTCATTACAAAATGAAATCCAAAAACAACAATAATAATAAGGGCAATGTAAACATATACATTTGTGATTAGATTATATTATCATTGTTTGAAAAACGGAGGGTGGAAGGATAGTGCTTACCTTTGGTCCTCATTGTGGGTGGGATATGTAAATCGACGGCCGGTGAGAACCTAGAAGAACAAACCCCAATCCTTTCGATGTAAACCTTCATAGTGGTGCGTTGATGTGGAATAGCAGTGGACGACGATGGTTAGCAGTGGTGGATGACGGTGGTGAGGCGATGTGAAATCTAGGATTACGGTTTGGGAATTTTTTGGTGCCAACGATGATTTTTTTTTGGGAATGAATGTGTTATGGAGTGAAGAGATGGAAAAAGAACGGTTGAGTTTTCAGAATGGAGTATGCGCCGGAGAAATAGAAGAAGGATATTGTGGTCTTACTATACTGAATGGGACCTAATGGAATAATCAAAAATGATTTGGGTTTTATGGTATAAAAGTCTTAGAAATAGGATTTATGAATAAAGCTCCCTTTTTTTTATAAAAATAAAAAAATACACTTATTTATAACAAACACAAAACACCTTAGGTAACACTACCGTTGCTTTATTGTGGGTGTCGTGGAAAAACTGCACGTGGTATATGTGTACGCACTTTGGTTATAGTTGTGGGTCTTGTGGAAAAGCTGCACTTGGTATGCGCACGTGACAGCTAACAAGCAAGGGAAATGGTGGCCTGGCTCATCCACTTAGGCCCACTCTATAATGTGCTTTGATTGATGCTTTGAGTTGTATTAGGCCTGTATGTCCACGGGTCTCTCCAAGTCCGTCTAGTCTGATGGACTTTTATTTGACAAATCCGTACCCGAACTTGAGGTTTGAAGTATGGCCCATTGGATGTAAGAGGGCCCATGATCGGCAAGACCGATACCAAATATGAGAATTGAGAGGGTAATTTATATGTAAATTGGGCCGAGCTGGGTAATGGGCCATTCTGTGGGCCACAGTAGGAAAAGCCTTGTAGTTAGCCCGGTCCAAAGGAGCTTTGCAGTTGGCTCGGTCATCACGGTCAGAGTGGCAACAGTTAGCTCGGTCATACCATGCTGAGCCGAGGTATTTTTGGCTTTCCTGAGGACCTTGCTCATTGATTAGCTCGGTCCAAACTTGCCATGGGATAGCACGGTCTCTACGAAAGAAACCGAGGTAAAAGCAGTAAAGGAAGAGCCGAGCTATTTGTAGCTCGGTTAATTCTGCCAATTTAGCATGGCCGTGTTATCTCAGTCATTTTGCCGTGCTACCGAGGTAAAACCATCTCACTTGGTTTAAGCAGTGAGGGGGTGTTGAAGGATAAGCATTATCTTTCTGGAAAGTGATTCCTAGGAGGACTCTGCATGGAGGAATAAGAGTCCTACTAGGATTATGCCACGCGGAACCTATAAAAGCTCACAACATAACCTATGGGAGAGGTTACACAACTTTGATTCTCGAATACACAGAGTTTTTGTCTATTTGTCTATTTTGCTGACTTAGGCATCGGAGAGGTATCCGGCACACACCCGCCGGCTAGCTCACGTTTGTGTTTTCAGGGAGTAAAGTGACGACGTTTGGAGGAGTGTAGACTTGATCAACAGGATTATACGAGGACAATATTTCGTGCTCGTACAATTGGCGCCGTCTGTAGGAATCACAGAAAGAACAAAACCTCTTGATCAAGTTTTTCCTCTCTAATTGGAAGTAATGGCACACAATGAAGATTTGCCGCAGTCCGCCATCGATGGACAAACCCCAGAGGGTGGTGGAGGCGCGAAGGTTTGCCTTCTATCCCTCCCATGGCGGATTTAGAGCCCCAGCGACAGAACCCCCGGAGGGATGCAAGGGGGAGGCGAACTAACAGCCCCCGTCGCTCTCAAAGTCCAGAAAGACAGAGGCGGAGGATCGATCCTCAAGTTCTGGAGGATCGCGTAAAGGAAAAAGACGAGTTAATAAGGAAGATGGTAGCGGACATGGAGTCTATGAAACACCAGATCAAAGGAAAAGCAGTGGCGACAGGAGAGGGGCGCAAAGGCAACACGCCCCCTCGCTACTTGGAAGATCGTGGTAGGCATACCACACCATCACAAGCAGAGAGCAGAAGCTTGAGAACAGGCGACACTCAATCAAGGAATACCAGGACTCGTTACTCAAGGTCTGAGAGAACGAGGACTGAGAGGTCATGTACTGAGGGAAGCACCTATCGGCCCTCACATACACACCAGACTGCATCCAGGCAAACGGAGTTGCCTAGATCGTTCGACCTACGGACTGTGCTTGAAGAAAAGGCACGATGGAAGGAGGATACCAGGGCACGCGACCCACGCAGAGTTTCAGCCCTTCAGCGGTTGGCTCCTCGGACGCATGGAAGCGTCGAGGTCGGAATGCCACTACCGCGCCTGGCTTACGAACCAGCAGACAAGGTATTAGCCAGATTGCAAACCTCGCTGTTCGTTCCGGAAATAGAGAACGCACCTCTACTTTCAGGCTTCAACTAGCCTAAGTTCACCACTTATGAGGGGAAGACAGACCCCTACATGCACTTAAGCTACTTTCGCCAGGTTATGGCGGTATACCGACGGAACGAAGCTTTAATGTGCATCCTATTCCCATCCAGCCTTGGCGACCTAGGTTTAACCTGGTTCGAAAGGCTACCAGAAGGCAGCATCGCCTCCTGGGCACAATTGGCAGAAGCATTCGTGACCAAGTTCTGAACGAACACCAAGACGCCAGTGGAGATCGATCAGCTACTCTCCATTGACATGGGCGACAAGGAGACGTTGAGGTCATACAACAGTCGCTATTGGGAGACCTTCAACCAGATAGGAGATTGCTCTACAAATCTCGCCATCGCACAATACAAAAGAGGTCTTCCAGTCGGTAACAGCTGAGGGACTCAATCACCATGACACCCCCCTCACAATGGAAGCCTTAATGGAGAGGGTACACCAGCACATTCGGGTGGAAGAGGATGGCGCCCGTGCTAAAACAAAGTCTGGTACAACCGTAATACCAGATAAAAAGATTTCGGCAAAAGTCAATGCGGTAGAACGTCCAAGCAGAAACGGGCGAGGCAGGCGGGACAACAGAGAGGACCAAGATAAAAGGTGGTTGAGAGTCCACACTGCCATTACCACAGTGTTCAAAAAACCGATCTATTGGATTCTCAGTGAGATACGTGATGAACCTTTCGTCAGGTGGCCAGCTAAGTTAGGAGAAGCGCAAAAGGACTATGACGAAAGATCTCGGTGCACTTTCCATAAGGAAAAAGGACACCGCACTGAAAATTGCACACCGTTGAGATAGCACCTGGAGGAGTTAGTGGCAGCCGGGCGCCTGGACCAGTACATAGAAGGAGGGACACAGCCAGCCCCCCAGAACCACGATCACCCAGACGGAATGCCGATCGACGCCCCACCTCAAGGCGTGATAAACGTAATACATGGGGTATTCGAACCTGAGCGAGTATGTGAGCTCAAGGGAATGATCAAGAAGGCTGAGCACTTAAGGGAGGTATTAAGTGCACAACCTACCATTAAAAAGTGGAGAACAGAGGCCACGAACGTCATGTCTTTTTCAGACAGAGACTTGGCAAGGATATATTGCCCTCACAATGATGCACTGGTCGTCACTCTCCGCGTCAAGGATTACGACATCAAGCGAATTTTGATTGACCAAGGGAGCTCATGTGAGATAATGTATTACGAAACCTTCAAACAATTGAAATTGGAGGACAAAGACTTGGCACCTGCCGTATCTCCCCTGATCGGATTCAACTCAATGCTAGAGTGGCCAGTTGGCAAGATAATCCTCCAGTCAGAGCAGGAAGCATGACGAAACAAGTGGAATTCTGGGTATTGAAAGTCCCTTCCACTTACAACATAATCTTGGGAAGGACATGGCTGCATGCAATGCGATCGGTAGCATCAACCTACCATCAAGTAATGCGGTTCCCCAACGAAGCCGAAGTAATTGAAGAGGTCTTTGGAGATCAGATCATGTCCAAACAATGCTTCGTCACCGTAAACGGCAGCCGTGCTGCCAAAGGGTTTGTTTAGATGGTAGAAGAACTGAGAGCAATGAATTGTTTGCGGATGTTGGCAAAACCGCTGAACAGAAGACAGTGGAAGACTTGGTACATGTAAGAATAGATGAAAAGAACCCGGAAAAGTTCTTTTTGCTTGGCTCATCTATGTCCCGCACTGAGAGGATAGAGGTCATGGAATTCTTGACCTCTAACATCGAAGTGTTTGCCTGGACGTCGTATGACATGCCTGGCATTGACCCAAACTTCATCTGTCACCAATTGAACGTCCACCCAACTGCCAGACCAATTATATAGCGCACTCGCAGATCAGCACTCCACCACGCCGAGATAGTGGCGGAAGAAGTGGGGAATCTCCTAGAGGCAGGAGCTATCAGAGAAGTGCACTATCCCAAGTGGATATCCAATACAGTAGTGGTGCCAAAGAAGAATGGAAAATGACGTGTCTGCGTGGACTACAAAACAGTAAACTAGGCGTGCCCAAAAGACAGTTTTCCTTTACCACGGATAGACCAACTGGTAGACCTAACGGCAGGACACAATCGACTTAGCTTTCTTGATGCGTACAGAGGTTACCATCAGATTGCTATGTATGAACCAGACCAGGAGGTCACATCCTTTACAATGCCAAGAGGACTGTATTGTTACAAGGTCGTGCCCTTTGGCCTAAAAAACGTAGGGGCAACATTCCAGCGGATGGTCACCAAGATGTTCGAACCATTGTTAGGCAGAACAATGGAGGCTTACATCGATGATATGGTAGTCAAAAGCAAGGATGAGAATGACCATCTCAGGGACCTAGGTGAGATGTTTCAAATCCTAAAGAAGCACAAGTTGCGCCTTAATGCATCTAAGTGTGCGTTCGGCGTAGGATCAGGCAAATTCCTAGGCTTCCTGGTGACCAACCGAGGTATAGAGGCAGACCCTTCTCAGATCAAAGCAATTCAGGATCTAGAGAGGCCCAACTCAGTAAAAGAAGTACAACATTTCACCGGTATGGCTGCCGCGCTAAACCGGCTCATAAGTCGGTCGTCAGACAGATGTCGACCATTTTTTCAAGCATTAAAGGCCAAGTTTGAGTGGGATGAAGAATGCGACCGCGCCCTAGAAAGTTTGAAAGAATACATGTCTTCTCCACTATTGCTAGTGACCCCAATACCTGGAGAAGAACTATTTTTGTACCTGGCAGTTTCACAGCACGCAATTAGCGCAGTGTTGGTCCGAGCGGAAGGAATCCAACATCTGCCCATCTTTTATGTCAGCAAGACATTGCTGGGCGCAGAAACTAGGTACTTACCATTGGAAAAACTGGCCTTAGCCTTGATGATGGCCTCAAAGAAGTTGTCACATTACTTTCACGCCCACACCATAATCGTCCTCACAGCTTTTCCATTAAAAGCTTTGTTTAAGAGGGCAAACTTTTCTGGGCGAATCTTGAAGTGGGCAGTAGAGTTGGGACAGTTTGACATCAAGTTTCAGCCCCGAACCACAATAAAAGCCCAAGCTTTGGCAAACTTTGTGGCAGAATTTTCACCAGGAAGTCATCACATCTGCCCAGTCGACTTAACTGGTACAATCGATATATGGATGGAAAGTGGCGCCGGAATAGCGCAACCCTTAATACAGGATACCCAGCCACATCCCAAGACAAACCAGAGTAAACAAAGGGAGGAAGAGGCAAACCATGCTGCACCAAGTAAAGACTCATCAACAAATAAAGACTTGGTACAGTCAGATAGTGAGAGGCAAATAGCAAGCATGGACCCTGAAGAAAACGCCAGCAACAATCATGACCCCAAGGCATTATCCGATCCCTCCACTTGCTGGAAGCTGTTCATTGGAGAGATGTGGAAGCTCTTTGTGGATGGAGCATCCAACAGGCACGGTGCAGGACTTGGCATAGTCCTCATCTCGCCAGATGGCGTAATAGTGGAACAAGCAGTCAACCTTGGCTTCCCAGCATCAAACAACAAGGCGGAGTATGAAGCACTTTTAGCAGGACTGAAATCAGCATTCTATATGTAGACAACCGAGCTAATGGTTTATAGTGACTCTCAACCAGTTGTAAACCAAATTTCAGGCGACTACGAGGGAAATGATAAAAGGATGGCTAAGTACCAAGAGTTAGTCAGAAAAGAGATCAAGAAATTTGAAGTAGTACGGATAGAGTAGATCGGTCGTGAAGAAAACAGCAGAGCGGATGAACTAGCGGGTTTTGCCTCAATGGCAGACACATCCATCCCGCATCCATTACTGATTGACTTCCTACCAAGACCAAGCATTGAAGAAGCTGAAGCAGCAGAGGTATGTTGTGCCGATCTAGGCCTGTGGCAACCCTCACCACTGATTAGTGCTAATCTATGATTAAGCATGTTAAATGATTGATTGACTGAAATCCTGAACTGATTGACTGAGTGTATAGCTTAAGTGCATTTCTATTTGTTGACCGTTGAATGATCTGTTCATGTTTTGCGCTTTAAACTGTAAATTGAAGGCCTTATCGACGGCCGAGTCTAAAATTGATTAATGTCTTATGCTAGATAGAATTTATGTGATTTTATGATATATTTAATTGAAATGTGATTTGGTATGATTAAATTAGGTTATTTATTGATAAATTACAAAAGTTGGACTTATCTACAAATTTGCCATCTAGTGGATTAATCTAGGCCAACCTCTCTCCACTTCATACACTTTTGATGCAACATTTCTTCAGCCATTTGAGAGCAAAACCGTTTAAGAGAGAAAGAGAGGTAGGAGGAACTTGTTTTCATTAAAAATTGGCTTGGAGGCTTAGGAGATTGAAGGATTCCTTGCATATTGAGCTTCTACATGTGAAATTGGAGACTTAAGGTAGAGAATTTACCTTCTTGTCCATATTTTGGGTTGGTTCTTGCATGGTTTAGAGGATTGTTGGAGTTTAGAGCCAAGTTATGGCTTAAATTGTTGAATTGAAGCTTGAATCATGCATGCATGTACATATTCTTGCATTTTGGAGTTGATTTTCATGAAATCTTGCATACAAATTTACATTCTTGTTCTTGTCCATGAGTTCATCATGGTTTTGAGTTTAATCTTGCTTTGGATCATGTTTTGAGGCATTAGAATTCACTAGAATTCTTGCATGTCACATGTTCTTCATGTTCATGAAAACTTCTTTGAAATTGTGTTTAATTGAACTACCTTTGGGCTTTGATTTCTCAAATTAATCTTTGAAACATGTTATACTATGAGTTGACAAGTGTTTTCCAGAAAATTAGCCCAAAAGTATCGAATGTGACACTTTAAAAGTTGAATTTGAACTTGGAGGTTCAATCTGGAAATTCCAGATTTTGGACCCATGCTCGAGCGTAAGACTCCACGCTCGAGCGTACACTCTGAGTTCATGCAGTCCGCTCGAGCGGGGAAAGTGACGCTCGAGCGGGAAATGCGTGTATCCAGTACTTTCATGTGATTTACAGTCCGCTCGAGCGGGGGTCGAGCGCCCGTCGAGCGTGAATTTCATGCATCCAGTACTTTTGCCATGTTTTACAGTCCGCTCGAGCGAGGAAAGTGACGCTCGAGCGGGGATCCTTTGTCTGCATGTCCGCTCGAGCGGAGAAAGCCACGCTCGAGCGAGACCCCTGTTTTTTGAAAATTTTGAAAAGTGTTTAAAAGTGCATCTTTGCATCATCTTTCCATCCTAGGCATTCCTAGGGCATGTTTAAGGCATCTTAAGGAGGATATTGATGTAGAACCACAAGATGGAAAGAGGATTAAGTTATTATTTTTCCAACTGTGTAGCTTAGTGTGTGTTCGTTCTGTAACTGTGTAGGGTTGGCATCCGAGGACGCTCTAGTTGCTTATAGCCCAGTGCTCTGTGAGTAACAATGTTGTAAATATATGTTCAATCATGAATATTTTCTGAATGAACAACTGTACTGCTTTCTGAAATGATATTTCTTACTGAAGAAATGTTTGTCCTATTTGTGAACTGTATTCGTGGCATCCATAGCAATTTACTGTTACTGTACTGTACTGCTACTGTCACAGAGATCTCTGTCAGTTCCCATGTTTGGAACCACTGTACTGTTTTGCTATTGGATGTACCACATATGACTATTATAGTTTCTGAATGACTGTTATGGCATGAAATATGAGCCACAAACTGAATGACTGATATACTGATAAATGACTGTTTTCAATACTGCAAGGACATTCATTCTTAACCTCTTTACGCATATGTTATTCACTGGGCTTTAGCTCACTGCTCATATATATATGTAGGTGTTCAGGCACCGGACCGTTGCTAGAAGCGTCAGGGTAAGCTCCCGTTTTGTCAAAGCCAACCACTGTGCCTCACGGAGAGGTTCCGAGTCCTTCAAGCTAGGGCTTTTGGGGGTGTTTTAGATTTCTCCCTTTTTGTATCTGTTTTTGTAATATTGTATAGACTGTACCTGTACTGTACTGTTATTGTGGGGATCTGGTCCCTAACCTGAATGCCTGTATATGATGCATGTATATACTGTTATGGTTTTGTAATAACCCTCACCACTGATTACCGATTTCCTACCGAATACTGATAAACTGAGACTGATTATGATAAGTAATGAATCAACTGAAATACTGAACCGACTGACTGGAATCTGGAACTGAATTGATTGAGTATATCTAATTAATTGCATATCTATCTGTTTGTCGTTTAATTACTTGTTTGTATTTTTATGTTTAAACTGTTAATTGAAGGCCTTATCGGCGGCCGAACCCGAAATCGAGTAGTGTTTTGTGAGCTTTGAAACTTGTTGTATATTGAGTTTAAATGTGTTTTCCAGAAATTGGGCCCAAGAGGTCGAGTTTTGAGCTAAGGAATGCTTGGTTTGAACTTGGAAGGCAAATCTGGAAATTCCAGAATTTGGCTTCTACGCTCGAGCGAAGGATTCTACGCTCGAGCGACCACCGTTTACTCTGAGCGCCGCTCGAGCGAAGGAATGGTGGCTCGAGCGTAAATTTCAAGCTCTCAGAATCTTGGTACACGCAGACGCACACTCGAGCGAGAGAACCTACGCTCGAGCGAGGACTGTGTCTTACGCTCGAGCGAGCGTCGAGCGAGCATCGAGCGGAGTTTTCCAACATCCAGCACTTTTTGCATTTTTGCAGACCGCTCGAGCAAGGAAGTTCACGCTCGAGCGACCATATTGTTTTGACAAGCTCGCTCGAGCGAAGAAAGCCACGCTCGAGCGAGACCCTTATTTTCTGAAAAATTCTGAAAATGTTTTCTAAGTGCATCTTTGCATCCTCATCCCATCCTAGGCATTCTTAGGCCTAGTTTACGGCATCTTAATGAGGATATAGATGTAGAACCACACCGAGGCAATTTAGGGATTAAGTTATTACTTTCCCAACTGTGTAGCTTAGTGTGTGTTCAATCTGTTAACTGTGTAGGGTTGGCTTTCCGAGAGGAAGCTCTAGCTTATCGTAGCCCAGAACTCTGTGAGTAACAGTTGTGTAAAGATATGTTCAAAATGATTATTTTCTGAACATTGAACTGAACTGTTTACTGAACTGATATTGTTTACTGAATGAATGTATGTCCTATATTCTGAACTGTACTATGGCATCCTTAGCATCTACTGTTTACTGTTATTGTTACAGAGATCTCTGTCGGTTCCCTCGCGGAACCACTACTGTTTACTGATTGATGGCCATCATTTACTGTTCGGTCTTTTAAGACCTACTGTTACTGTTATGCTAATAGATGTACCACATATGACTGTTTACTGTACTGAACAACTGATACACTGATTTAATAAACTGTTTTCATTACTGTAAGGACATTCATTCTAAACCTCTTTACGCATTATGTTATTCACTAGGCTTTGGCTCACTGCTCATATATATATTTAGGTGTACAGGCACCGGACCAATGCTAGAAGCGTCGGGGTAAACTCCAGTTTTGTCAAGCCAACCTTTGTGCCTCATTGCGAGGTTCCAAGCCTATTCAAGCTTTGGCTTAGGGGTGTTTTTATTTCCCCGTCAGTCTCTGTACCGTTTTG
This sequence comes from Camellia japonica, assembly GCA_030407325.1. Classification (NCBI taxonomy): domain Eukaryota; kingdom Viridiplantae; phylum Streptophyta; class Magnoliopsida; order Ericales; family Theaceae; genus Camellia; species Camellia japonica. The sequence goes on along the minus strand of JAPPVO010000059.1, from coordinate 26,034,811 downwards.
TATTACTGTATAGACTATATTGTACTGTTTCAATAGGGTTTTAGTCCCTGCCCGGAATGGTTGTATATAATGTACATACTGTTTTTCACCGACTGCATAATATATGAAAAATCTTTTTGCATACAGACTGTCGCAGCTCATTGGACATTGTTTATTTACTGTATTGGCTTCCGCCAAGCCTCTGTACTCTGCGTTTTTGTATTACTGTTAAGCAGGCCTTCGGTAATCTAGGATCATTGGCCGGTTACGGTGCTAAACCCATAGGGGCGGGTTTGGGTCGTGACAGGTTTCGAATGTGAATATGTTATGAAAAGTCTTTTTGCATACAGACTGTCACAGCTCATTGGACATCTTTGTATTACTGTTTTGGTTTCCGCCAGTCCCTGTACTCTGTATTACTGTTTTACTGTTAAGCAGGCCTTCGGTAATCACGGATTACTGGCCGGTTACGGTGCTAAACCCATAGGGGCGGGTTTGGGTCGTGACATAGTGGTATCAGAGCGATATTAAACCACGAGTTATACCGCACACACATGTCCAAATGAGCTATAGGATGTCCTAGAAAAGTGAATAGGGCATTGCATGAACATTGAAAAAGTGTGTGTGGCCATGACATGTTTATGTGTGCTAATGTGTTAATATGTTAAGTATGCAACTGTCTATGTTTATAATCGCCATAATTGTCTATAATGAAATGGAGAATGCAAGAACTACTGATGAAACTGAATCATCTGACGCCAGAATGGCAAGATTAGAAAGAACAGTAGAACTGTTGACCGAAGCCTTAAGGCAACAGCAACAACAGAACCAACAGCCCCCACCTCCTCCGGTATAGCCGGAACAGAATGTGAATGATGACATCATTGCTCTAACACAGAAGTTCAGTAAGATGAAACCGCCAACATTTCAGGGAGGCCTTGAACCATTGAAGGCCGAAGCGTGGGTGCTAGAAACTGAAAAATTATTTGACGTGTTTCCGTGTTCTGAAGCACACAAAGTGCTACTGGCTACCTTCACCTTACAAGAAGAGGCCAGAAGGTGGTGGATGCTAGTCCGCGACACCAATACTGCTATGAATTGAGCTCAGTTTAAGGGAGCCTTCTTTGAGAAATACTTTCCACAGTGTGTCAGAGACCGTAAGGTAACCGAGTTTGAACAGTTGAGACATGGTACCATGTCCGTGGCTGAGTATGAGTCAAAGTTTACTGAACTCGCCAGATATGCACCGCACATGGTTGACACTGATTACAAAAAGGCCAGGAAGTTTGAAGGCGGCCTTAATGTAGAAATTCTTGACAGAATCAACGTTTTGAAATTGCTGAAGTACGTGGATGTTCTTGATCGAGCAATAATGGCTGAGTCAAACATCGAAGCATTGAAACAGACTGAAACACCAGCGTCTGAATGGCGTGGTAAGAGACGGGGTTTTAAATTTAAGAAAGGCCGGAACAGTTCATTGAATAAAAAGCAAAATACGGGGTCGACAACCAGTTCCAGTCAAGGAAGTGGTTCCATACCGCCCTATTCTGAATGTGGTAAGAAACATAAAGGGGTTTGTTATAAAATTTCAGGTGCTTGTTACGGGTGTGGCAAGGTGGGCCACATGGTCAAAGATTGCCCTTCTACTCCTCAGGGCAATAGTAAAGCTGCAGCCAGCGCAGCAGCATCAACTGCTCCACCGAAACCCAACCCCAAAGCCACTGGAAAAGAGCCTATGAGACAAGGCCGAGTGTTCGCACTTGTACTGGGAGATGTACAGAATACCGAGACCGTCGTGTCAGGTATACTCTCAATTTGTGCTCAAAATGCTTATGTTCTGATTGATTCGGGGTCTACACATTCATATGTATCGCATGCTTTTTCGCGAAAATTAAATAGACCACTGGAACCTATGAACTATCTGTTAGCTGTATCTTCACCTGTTAGGGGATCCATGACTTGTGCTTATACGTACCCTGCATGTGAGATTATTGTTGGAGATGCGCATTTGTATATTGATTTACTGCCATTGAACATTGACCATTTTGATGTAATATTGGGAATGGACTGGTTAACAAAATATCATGCTACCATAGACTGTGTAACAAAACAAGTTGTTTTCCGTCCACCTGGATTGCTTGAATTCGTGTTTAATGGAGTTGGAGTAGTACCTCCCCCATATCTGATTTCATCCATGAAAGCTTTTAAACTGATTAGAAAGGGGTGTAAGGGGTATCTATGTTCCGTATTGACCGTACCCACTGATGCTAACACTAATGTGAATAGTATTCCCATAGTCAGAGAATTCCCAGATGTTTTCCCAGATTGTATAGACTGTACCTGTACTGTACTGTTATTGTGGGGATCTGGTCCCTAACCTGAATGCCTGTATATGATGCATTTATATACTGTTATGGTTTCGAATATGAATATGTTATGAAAAGTCTTTTTGCATACAGACTGTCACAGCTCATTGGACATCTTTGTATTACTGTTTTGGCTTCCGCCAGCCCCTGTACTCTGTATTACTGTTTTACTGTTAAGCAGGCCTTCGGTAATCACGGATTACTGGCCGGTTACGGTGCTAAACCCATAGGGGCGGGTTTGGGTCGTGACAAGGCCCTTCATGGATGGATCCCATTATAGTGTTCCTAAAAGACGGCATTTTGCCCGAAGAGAAGAAGGAGGCCAACAAAATAAGAGCAAAGTCACAGCGATTTTGGCTCTCTCCATCAATGGCCTTGTACAAGAAATCCTTCACAGGACCTTACCTAAAGTGTGTCCATCCCAGCAAAGTTGAAGCATTCCTGTTCGAAATTCACGAAGGCGTATGCGGCAGCCACCAAGGAGGAAGATCTTTAGCCTACAGAGCAATTTCACAAGGATATTGGTGGCCTTACATGCAAGCAGATTCAGAGAAGCATGCCAAGAAGTGCGAGAAATGTCAGAAGTTCGCACACCAAATACATCAGCCAGCTAGAGAACTACTACCATTAACTAGCCCATGGCCCTTAGCAATGTGGGGCTTGGACATAGTAGGAGCACTTCCAACACCACCCGGCAATAGGAAGTTATTTCTTGCAGCAACAGACTACTTCACGAAGTGGGTGGAGGCGGAAGCACTCGCTTCAATAAAAGAGAAAGATGTGAAGAAGTTCGTCTGGCAGAATATCATTACTTGGTTTGGCATACCCAAGGCTCTAATATCAGACAACGACACTCAGTTCGACGGTAAAATTTTTAGAAGCTTTTGTGAGGAATACAAGATAGAATTCTACAATTCTACACCGGCATACCCCCAAGCAAATAGCCAAGCAGAAGCATCCAACAAAGTCGTCTTGAATAGATTGAAGAAAAGATTAGAGAAAGCAAAAGGAAAGTGGGAAGATAAGCTTCTTCATGTTTTATGGGCTTACCGTACCATACCTCGGTGATCAACTGGAGAAACACCTTTTTCCTTGGCCTATGGCATGAAAGCAGTAATCCCACTAGAAGTTGGCCTCCCCACCATTAGAAGCGAGAATTTTGATCCAGACTTAAATGGAGAAGCCATCGCATTGGAGCTTGACCTTGTAGAAGAAAGAAGAGAAAGAGCACTAGTTCACATCGCCTCATACCAACAGGAGTTATCCAGAAAATACAACAAAACAGTACATCCAAGGCAATTCAAGGTTGGAGATTGGGTACTGCGCAAGTAATGGGAAACACCCTGGTACCCGGAGACGGCAAGTTAGGGCCCAATTGGGAAGGACCTTACAAAGTGGTTGGGTTAGCAGGAAAATGGGCATACCACTTGGAAGACGAGGACAGCAAAGCCATTCCCAAGCCATGGAACACTGCCAATCTCAAACTATTTTATTTTTAGCTTTTCTTTAAAGTACTTGTAATTTTTCTTTTTCTCAATAAAACAAGTAGTTTTCTTTTCAGCATAATTGTGTTATTTTGTAAAAGTTGTTTTAGTGAGCTAGGGGCAATAAAAGTAGAGTTGGCCGGAATAACCAATTTAAGAGTTGGCTGGAATAACCAACACCCCTCCTAAGCCCAGGATAAGGATCCAGGCTGCAGGACGTTTGGCAGGAATAACCAAACACTTCACTCAGGGTTGGTAGGAAAAACCAACTTTGGGCTCTCCCCAGCTAAGATTAGGATCTAGGCTGAAGAGGTTGGCTGAAATAACCAACACCCCTCCTAAGCCCAGGATAAGGATCCAGGATACAGGACGTTTGGTAGGAATAACCAAACACTTCACTCAGGGTTGGCAGGAAAAACCAACTTTGGGCTCTCTCCAGCTAAGATTAGGATCTAGGCTGAAGAGGTTGGCTGGAAAAACCAACACTTGTTGTTCTTCAGCCGAGATAAGGATCTAGGCTGAAGAGGTTGGCTGGAAAAACCAACACTTATTGTTCTTCAGCCGAGATTAGGATTTAGGCTGAAGAGGTTGGCTAGAAAAACCAACACTTATTGTTCTTTAGCCGAGATAAGGATCTAGACTGAAAAGGTTGGCATGTATGGCCAGTTAGATTGCAAAGTTAAGACCGAGATAAATATCTCGGCCAGGTAATTTACTTCATTCAGATTATATTGGGAAAGTAAATACAAGCATAGAAGTAAACCGAACAGACAGTTGAGGAAAACAAAAGATGATTTCATTGATAATGTAGAGTCAAAGTACAAGAGATGGGGTCATAGCCCGGTTACAAAAACTTCCAAAAGTTAGCACCTAAAGAAAAGAAAAATACACAATCAAGTAAAGAGGTCATCTAAATTAGCATCCAGAACAACCCGGTCTTCACCCAGAGGTAGCTCGGTTGTGCCTAGCCCCCTTGGTTGAGCTCAGACGAAGGCACCGCATCAGACACAGCAGACAAAGGAGGGATAGAGACCACTGGAGTTAGAGAGATAGACTAGTGGCCGGGCTGGGTGTTGTCTTCTGGAGCAGAATCCTCGTCCTCTCCCTCTTGCAGAAATTTTTGCTGAATGGTAACAACGTACTCCGCCATACAGCTCGGTATGAAATACGGGGGAGGGTTGAAGACCTCGATCTCTGGACCATGATCGAGCTGCGCCACAGCCGCCTTCCATCCACATTTGAAGAAGAGATCTTTCGCAGTTTCGCATTGCTTGATATAAGTGGCCTCCCCCTCCTTGTAACCCCGGTCCTCTGCGTCCTCTACTTTCTTCTCCGACTTGGCAATTTCAGCGTTCTTCTTGCCCTCAAGCTTGGCCAGCTCGCGCAGGTACTTATTTTTTACCACGGTCGCGGCTTTTTTCTTATCTGCCTCAGCCGAACTGACAAGACCGGTCAAACGTGCCATCTCGGTTTGTAGCTCGGCTATTTGCTTCTTTGACTCTTCCACCTCGGTGGTTTTGGCATTAGCTTCTGTCATGGCCTGCCTTGTGGTTTTGCGCAGTTCTAGCACTCGCTTGTGAGCAATGTGGTTTTTCTGCATGGCCTGTAAAAGGATGGTAAGAAACTTTTAAGAGAAACCGAGCGGAAAGTTGTTCAAATTAGAAAGACAAGCAAGGGGATAACTTACCAGCACCATTGATTTTGTGGCTGAGCGAATGGCCTTCAGCTCGGTTAAATGGTTGTGGTGCTCCATGTCGGCTGGAAGGCAAACGCTTTTGGCGAGGTTGAACGCCAAGAAATGGTCCTTTTCTGCGACCACGGAGTCAGAATCCTTGATAGCACGGTTCTGAAACGTGATCTTTGGTGCCCACTTTGGAGAGCTAGCTTGGTCAGAGCGCTCAGGGGGAGGGCTTGGTGGAGTGGTTTGAGGAACCACGGTTTCATCCTCGTCGACAAGGCGTGGCTCGGTTGTGGAAGTCCGAGCACACTTGTTTGCTCGAGATGATGAAGGCTGGTGGAATGGTAGGGCTACCACAGTCTCCTGTGTTTGACCGGCTGGTGGTACCTCGGCCTGGTTTGTCTCGGTCAGAAGGGCCTTTACTGCTCTTTTCTTAGCCATCTCTTGCTCCGCAGTCAATGGGATCAAGTTGACTTGTGGAAGGGAAGGATCAGGTTCTGGGGATGGCTCTAAGAGGAAATCGGTCACCCTAGTCTTCCTACGGCTACTATATCGGTAGGTCGGTTCAAAATTCAGTAGCTCGGCCCAGCTCCTGTTTGGATATCGGAGTGCGGCGCGAAGTGTGTTTAAGTTGGGGTAGCTGTACTGGGACTTGAGAAAGTTCAAATCTGCATGAAGGAAGGAGACAACAGTTAGTACGGTTAAAAGTAAGTACCGAAGTAAGAGAAAGAACATGAAATTGGGCCGAGGTAGTTATACTGATGACTCCTTTATTCCAATTAATTCGGTCGCTCGGGATCTGGGCTTCGTGGTCTTCGAAGTTCCCAGAAACCCAGAAGAAATTATCATCGTTTACATCCTTGTCCGGGGTATTCTTTATTATCTTTTCACGCTGGCGCCTTATTCTTAGATAGTAAACCCAGCCATCTTCATTTGATCCTATGGAATATTGGTGGAAGAGCTCGGCTAAACCGAGATTAAGGCCAGGTCGGCGGTTTAGCTCAGTGATACCATTTATTATGCGGTAAGAATTAGTGGAAAGTTGGGTAGGGCAAAGGTTTGTTTGTCTGAGGAATTCACAGAGAAGAGGCAGTACAGGGAATCTTAGTCCGGTTTCTACAATGGAAAGAAGGGTAAAGGGAACAAAGCCAGGGTTTCCCTAGGGTGTGGTATCTAGTTCGGCCAAGGTAAGATGGACATCATCAGGGATATGGTAGTCCCTTTGGAACTCGACCATAGCACCTGGTGTGTTTACCAAAAACCTATATTTACCCATGAGGTCTTAAGTTATGAATAAATTAGATAGCATTAGCTCGGTCGAGAAATGACGCTAAGTAGCTCGGTTAAGCGCTCAAAGGAGTGCCTAGCCAACCTAAGTCTGCAAAGTAAAAGAGAAAGGTGTTAAGCACTGATCGTTGGACCATGCTAAAAGCACAAAGGCAAGATAAATGAAGTCCTAGCTCGGCTACGCGGGATCCTATCCAGTCTTAGCTCGATTTGAGCAAAGGCCTTTAGCCCGGTTGAGCCTTTGGGGCAGTATTCTTAGTTCGGATTGGACTAAGGAAGCTGGTTTAGCCCCAAGTCGTAGCTCAGTCAATGGGTGAGGCTTTCTAGCGCGGTATTGCACGAACTTAAGACAGTTCGTTAGCCCGGCTAAAGTATAGCGAAAGGTACTCAGGATTATTGTTACTTCGAGTTCTAGTTCGGTTGTTTAGTTTCGCTAAGCTTACACCTAACACAAACAGTATCCTAGTTCGATTGAAGTAAGATTTTGGATCAAAGGGAAAATAGTTCAGATTGTTCATCTATACAGTGGTCACATTACAAGGTTTTTTTTTTCAGAAAAAACAAGGCTAAGCAAAAATGGAACATATGTTTTGAAAAACATACAACTAAGCATGCTATGTATTACAAAACATGGACAATATCAGCAAAAAGGAAATAGATTTGAGTTACTTACCAGTTCAAGATGGGGGGACTGAAGATGGAAGCAATCTTAGCAAAGAATACGAGCTTTTGCAGAAGCAGTATTGAAGCAAAATAAAAACTCAGAGGGTAGAGAGAGAAAGAGAAGATGAACAGGGGTATTGTGATCTGAAGAAATGGGGTTTTTTGTATAAACCTTGGTTTTTGGCGAGACTGTTCAAAAGTCGCGAGGTATAAGGGCGGCGTGACAGCTGCATTGGGCCAATAAGAGCCTGCCACGTGTGCAAGGAATGGAAATCGATTCAGTTGGAGACTGAAGAGACATTTTGACCGGACAGATTGATAGCACGGTGTGAATCTAGCTCGGTTGGAAGGTTAAAGTTTTTTAGCTCGGCTTGTAACAGGTAATCTCTATCATGCTGCGCAGATGGAATTAAGGGGCAATTGAGAGGGTAATTTATATGTAAATTGGGCCGAGCTGGGTAATGGGCCGTTCTGTGGGCCACAGTAAGAAAAGCCTTGTAGTTAGCCCGGTCCAAAGGAGCTTTGCAGTTAGCTCGGTCATCACGGTCAGAGTGGCAATAGTTAGCTCGGTCATACCATGCTGAGCCGAGGTATTTTTGGCTTTCCTGAGGACCTTGCTCATTGATTAGCTCGGTCCAAACTTGCCATGGGATAACACGGTCTCTACGGAAGAAACCGAGGTAAAAGTAGTAAAGAAAGAGCCGAGCTATTTGTAGCTCGGTTAATTCTGCCAATTTAGCATGGCCGTGTTATCTCAGTCATTTTGCCGTGCTACCAAGGTAAAACCATCTCACTTAGTTTAAGCAGTGAGGGGGGTGTTGAAGGATAAGCATTATCTTTCTGGAAAGTGATTCCTAGGAGGACTCTGCATGGAGGAATAAGAGTCCTACTAGGATTATGCCACGCGGAACCTATAAAAGCTTACAACATAACCTATGGAAGAGGTAACAACTTTGATTCTCGAATACACAGAGCTTTTGTCTATTTGTTTATTTTACTGACTTAGGTATCGGAGAGGTATCCGGCACACACCCGCCGGCTACTCACGTTTGTGTTTTTAGGAAGTAAAGCGACGACGTTTGGAGGAGCGCAGACTTGATCAATAAAATTATACGAGGACAATATTTCGTGATCGTACAAGAATAATATGAGAAAAAAATTAAAATTTTAAAAATAAACTTTTAATCTCAATCTGTTAGGGCTAAATCTTTGTGCTAGCCAGTTGGTCCATAAGAGTCAACCCATCATTGGTCAAGAATTGAACCTAAGTTTTTGGCCAGCAAACTATTCTTGTTAAAAAATAAATGGAGATTTATGAGTTGATTATTGATGGGATCTAATACCCATTAAGTTCTGCTTGCTCTATATTATTAGGCTCACGTAACACGTTTCTTGTTTTAGAGATTGTTTGGGATGTTTTGAATAAGGGGTTGTTTGGGATGACCTAAATAAGTATATTTTTTATTTTTTTACGAAAAGATGTGCAAAAAAGTAGAGAGGTGATGTGATGAAAAAAGATAAAAAGATAAAAAGATGAATTATTTTGTGTATGTCAAACTTGACTTAAGTGTACTTTTTGATTTTTTATGAAATATGAATTGGGTATAGTTGGGTTTAAGTGATGTGGTAGAGAGGTGATCTGACTTAAATAAGATAGTGACTTTTTAACTTTTTTAAGAGATGACAAACAACTCTCACAACTCAATCCATGATTCTCTCAATTTACTACGTTAATTCTTACAACAAATTCACATATTTTTCTAATGATTCCCAAATTTAAAGAGTAATATGTTCATAAAAAATAAGTTGTAAATCCAACTGATAGGACTGATAAATAATTTCAACTAAAAAAAAAATTATTGAACTTAGTTCAAAAATAAACTTGAAAACTTTGCTATACGACATTCCTCAATGCGAACTCTTATTTTTAGGTATAGTTTATTTTTTTATTTATTACAAAAGACATGTAAAAGTAAAGAGATCATATTATCCAAATAAACCAAGTCAATAAATTACTTAATTTTTGTGTTGTCAAGAACCTTAATTATTTGTTTCATTGTTTCAAGTAAAATTTTCAATAGGAAAATAAAAATGTTTATTGTCATGTAAAACTTTAATACTCTTTTATTTATATATATTTTAAGATTATACTTGTTTCATAAATTTAAATAGAGATTTTGAAATAAAAAAAGAAAATATGTAAAATATAAGTAAAATGTAAATATATTTCATTTATATTTTACCTATCTTTTTTAAATTTATTCACAAATATGACGATATTAGATAAGAAAATACTAGAGATCCAAAAGTTATATCAAAATTTTTATCAAATGTCTCATATGGATGCAAGACTTCCATCATGTGGGTCTCATGTGGATCTCACGTTTATATGAGATATTTAATAAAAATTTTAATAGAATTTTGGGTGAATCACACTGACGGTCCTTATAGTTTGGGATTTGTATCACTTTAATCCCTGACTTTTCAATTATGACACATTTGATCCTGAATTTTGAATATTGTTCCAAATAAGGACAATTGAAGATACTATTACTTAATTTCAAGGGCAAAATCGTCAATTTGATAAAATATAAATTAATTTGATAAAAATAAATGTCAAAAAAATATTTTAAAAATTTTATAAATTATTTATACCCACTAAAGATAAAATTATGTAAAATTGATATGTCTTTTAGATTTTTTTTTACTAAATTAATTTTTATTTAGATGGTCATGTACTGAGTGATTGTTTTTATTTTTATTAAATTAATTTCTATTTTTCCAATAGTCAAATATGACGATAACTTTGATATCGTTATTAAACCAATCCATTAAATTAAAAAATTCAAAACTAAAAACATTTTATATATATATATATATATATATTTATCGATTACACATTAAAATCCTAACAACCATTCATTATATGATCATCATCCAAATACAAAATAAAAATTAATTTGTTAAAAAAAAGTCTAAAAGATTTATTAATTTTATTTTTGGTCGGTAGAAATAATTTTTAAAAATTTAAAAATATTTTTTTGACATTTATTTTTATTAAATTAGTTTATATTTTATCAAATTGATAATTTTGCTCTTAAAATTAAGCAATTGTATATTCAATTGTCCTTATTTAGAATAAGATTTAAAATTCAAAATAAAATATGTCATAATTAAAAAGTCATGAACTAAAATAACACGAAACCTAAACTATAGAGATTATTAATGCAATTCGTCCTAAAATTTTTTAGAGTGTCAGGCATAGTAACATTACTCGTTAGGTAATTTAAAAAAAAAATGGAAACGACTTCTGTCCAGTCCTTAATCGAACTAGACTGTACTATTGGACTCGTGGAGGTCTACTACGGGTTTCGTTTTGATAATCTGAATCGTTCAATGTGTAGAACTCGTCGAGTACTATATACTTATAAAAAATCACGTTGATCGGATATCGATAACTATGTGATCAGAACAGATTTTTGTCAACCGTTAATTTATTCACCGCCCATTTTTTTTTATACAAAACTAATTTGATCACATAGCTATCGATATCCGATTAACATGATTTTTCATAAATATATAGTACTAGACAAGTTCTACACATTGACGGTTCAGATTATAAAAAAGGGACCTGTGATAGGCCCCTACGGGCCCAACAGCACGGTCCAGTCCGATTGAGGACGGACAGAAGCCATGCCCAAAAAAAATAGTTACTCTAATAATTGTGGGTAGTCCCGCAACACCGAATAGTTTCCCTCAATAAACTGGTGAGTGAGTGAGAGCGTATAACAACATGGCACGAGAGCAATCTCGTGATTTGATGAAGGCATGAATTCAATGAATGAATTGAATTATTTGATGAAAGTATGAATTCAATGAATGAATTATATAAGAAGAAGAAAAACGTAGTCCACTATCTCCCCCATACTCTGATCTGATCTTCCAGAAGATATCTATATATATATATATATGGGGAGAGAGAGAGAAAGAGAGTGAGAGAGATAACAATGGCGACCTCACCGTTCTCTGCAACTTCAGCTAAAACAGAGTCGTTCTCGCATTTCAGTTCAATCTCAAGATGCATCCACTTCAGCTCTCGAATAAGGTCCTCCAATTTGTTCCTCATCCGAACCTCCTGTTTTCGGAGATTAAAGCGGTCTTTCACGGTTAAGAATGTCTCGAGCGACCCAAAACATAAACTCAATGATCCGATCACCGACGAAGGTTTGTTCTTCTTTTGGAATCTGTTTTTTTTATTTTTATTTTTTATATCTAATTATTTAAATTTTTTATTAAATACTAATCGAAGTAGTAGTTTGGATTATTAGGCAGTGTTTGGTAATATTTACGTTTTTGGGGTTTACAAAAGTTTTATAAATTAATTTTTATTTATTTTTAAAAATATATAAATTATAAATGGGTTTAGTTTAAAAAATTTTAAAAATATAAATTAAAAAATATGTTTATTCACGTGTAAAATATTTATTTTTTATTATTTATAGCAATAGGATCGTACATATCAGAATTGAAAAAAAAAATTAAAAAAAAATTTTATTTTTAAAAAGAGTTTGGGAGCCAAATTTTTAAATGAGTTTAGGTTTTTTACTCAAATTTATAAACTGAGACAATCATTTATAAAAGAAAAAAATTATCAAGATAATTTTTAAAATTTTTATAAATATAAACTTATGATTACCAAACTAGCCCGTTTTGAATGTTTTCAGTTTATATTCTAAACACACTTGGAATTTTATATAATACAGTTAAACATGGTTTTTTGAAGTTTTATTTTGTCAATACTAATTGAATTTTAAAGTCTTGTTTGGAATTACGTGAGCTTAGAAAATAATTTTAGTTGGGAAGTAAGCCTCCAAATGATTTTATTAATATCTGCAAGCCTGCGATTGGAGCCAGGGAATACAAATCAATATTACTGATTTAAGATAAACTGTTATATTATAGTCCATGCTGATTAGATTAGGGAATAATTTATAATGGGCTCTGACTTGGATACAAAATCATGTGGACAAGTATTGGAATTGACCATCTAATGGATCTCATTTTAATCTTAAAGTAGAGAGAAACAAAAAAATCACCTTGTTTCGATAGTCTTCCGATCTCACTTTTACTTGAAAAAAGAGCAAGTTGAAATACTAAATGGGATTAATTAGATATTGGGTCTGAACTCCTTCTCTTTAATATTAACATGGCATGAAAAAGTAACAGATCATTAAAAAAAAATATTTCTTTGTTCTAATAAACTACATCTGTTAGACCATCTCCAACGGTGTATCAGAATGGATATCAAATTTAAATTTTGATGAAAAAGGCACTGTTCATCACTCCAACGGTTCATCAGAACTGATATCAAATCCACAATTCATCAAACAATTCATCAAATCGGCGAGAGAATACTGAATTCATCAAAACACTGTTCCTGACCGTTGGAAAGAGGAGCCGGTTGACCAATCGGTTGCCCGGCCGGTTGACCAACCGGTCAACCAGTGAAAGGTTCAAACAATTCAAGTTCAAACCGTAAAAAAAAAATAAATAAATAAATAAATAAAATTGCCTAACCGGTTGACCGGCCGGTCGACCACCCGGTTGTCCCGAAAAAAGGTTCAGAAAGTTCAAAAAAAATTCAGAAAATTCAAAAAAAAAAAAAAAAAAAAAAAAAATTTTTTGGCCTAACCGGTCAACCGGCGGTCGACCGGCCGGTCGACCACCGGTTGTCCCGGATGAAAATTTGATGAAAATGAAGGGTTGGAGCGCTCAGTATCAGATTTGGTGAAAAGTCATTTTTTCGATGCAGATTTGATGAAAAAAAAAGTGAAGCGTTGGAGATGCTCTTAGACTGTTATTTTATTTTAGCAATTCACATTTTACCATGTTTGGAACATGAAAGGATTGGGATCAACCATCTGATAAAAAAGACCACAAGTCATTTAATTAGATGATTTCGCCATTCATTTTCAAACAACATCGTTGGATGGTGAATTATCCTTTGAGGATGTAAAGTGTTTGAAAGTGGATTGGTTCGCAATTATATAATCAAACATGGTTTCTTTCTTAATGTTGTTGATTTAAAATGGGATACATCAGTTGATGAGGCCTGATCGTTTTTTGATGTTAATATGCCAATATTTGATTGTTACCTAAAAGTGTATACTTCATTAAGTTTTGACATTGTCAAATTTTCAGGTGGATTTGTGGTGCTCATTATGAGTAATTCTTAACGTCTATAATTAGAGCAATACAAGTCAATTGTTGTGGAAAATATCAACCCTATGAATTGATACGTTTAACACTCAAATTAGGGATGTTACGATACATGTTATGTTCTGTCCGTCTTAATGAGATTTACTATGGTTGTTGCCAAATATTAGTAGATCGGTATACTCTGTGTGCACAAGGTTGTGCCCCTTTTGCTGATTTCTTTATTGAAATTTTCTTTCCTACTTATCAAAACAAAAATAAAAGTATATTATTCTGGACTTTATATAGTTTATTTGTTGATTGTTGCGTGATGATTTAGGTGCTGCAATCAACATGACTTCTTTCACTCTTGATGCTGCATCCATTGCGTCGAGTATCAAATACCATGCAGAGTTCACATCATTGTTTTCTCCGGAGCGATTTGAGCTCCCCAAGGCTTTCTTTGCAACAGCACAAAGTGTTCGTGATGCACTTATCATTAATTGGAATGCAACATATAATTACTATGAAAAGATGAATGTAAAGCAGGCATACTATTTGTCAATGGAATTTCTACAGGTTTGACTTGGGCATCTTGATTGCATACCACAATTGACACCTTCACAATCCATTTCCGTTTCACCAACAATAGCATTTGCATTCCATTACTGTTTCATTATTGTACATTTGGATTATACTTTTTTGCAGTTCATTACTATTGCAACATGATCTACCTTTGTAGGGAAGAGCTTTGTTAAATGCCATTGGTAATTTAGAACTGACAGATGCTTATGGAGAGGCTTTGTGCAAGCTTGGGCACAATCTTGAGAATGTAGCTTGGCAGGTCAGATTTCCTTTATATTTTCATTTTGTTTGATGTGCTTGTATTGTACATTTTTCTTGCTATTGTGAAGCCTTGTGCACTGTCCATTGTTTAGCCTCAACAAGCTGCAAAGCTTCTTAAATCAATATCTTCTCTTTACTATGTACAGAAAAAAAAAAAAAAAAAAAAAAAAAAAATGGTGAACACTCCCCCTTTTTGGTTGTAGCGGTTAACTCTTTGGTTGATCAATAACAGGAGCCAGATGCTGCACTTGGAAATGGGGGTCTTGGTCGTCTTGCTTCCTGTTTTTTGGACTCTTTGGCAACATTAAATTATCCAGCATGGGGTTATGGTCTTAGATACAAACATGGCTTATTTAAACAACTGATTACAAAAGATGGCCAGGAGGAAGTTGCTGAAGATTGGCTTGAAGTATGATTTCCTTTTGTTCAGTATTTTCACTTTGTTTTATGTTAAGCCTATATTTAGCTATTTTGAAATTTTAATAGCTTTATCTATTTTTATTGTCTTGAGTTATTTCATAATGTAAATCTTGTTTGTCTTCCAGTTAATTTCAGTTTCTCCTTGCAGATGGGCAATCCCTGGGAGATTGTGAGAAATGATGTCTCGTATCCAGTGAAGTTTTATGGCAAGGTTGTGGTGGGGTCAGATGGAAAAAGACACTGGATTGGTGGAGAAGACATAAAGGCTGTTGCGTATGATGTCCCAATACCGGGATATAAAACTAGAACCACAATTAACCTTCGACTGTGGTCCACTAAATCTCCATCAGAAGATTTTGATTTAAATGCTTTCAATGCTGGCGAGCACACCAAAGCTTGTGAAGCCCAAGCTAATGCTGAAAAGGTTTGGATGCATTCATGGTTATGTATACATTTTTTTTCCCTCATAATTTCGCTATAATCTGGATATTCTTTATAAAATATAATTGGTAGGATGTGGTTTGGGGCCTCATTTATACTAAAATACTGAATACATGGAAGTTGGGTGTTGCCTTTTGGAACAAACCAAACATATGATATTGTTCTTTCTTGTATTCCCATTGCACCCTTGTAAGTAGTGATTATGTTTGCATTATTGCATACTTAGAGATACTAACATAACTAAATAAGAAAGAAGATTTAATATTTCTTTATTTGTCAGTGTTATGTTTGTTTGTGCCTGCTTCATTTCTGTTTTCACATGCTTTTCTAATTTATTGATTTTTTTTATAACAATGCTAACTAGCGACTATACTTGTTAGAATAGGAAGTACGTGATTGTGTTTCCTTATATTATGCCTTACGGCACTCTTGTAATTACTCAGTATTATCAATATAAAAGGGAATGAAGTCTACCTCATTTCCTAACTCTTTCTCTTCTCTAAAACTACATGGTATCAAAGCCAAAATCCTAGCCCATACCTTCTTCTGTTTTGTCGGCAAGCACCCTACTATCATTGCCGGCAGGTCTTTTTTCCTAGGAGTTCAGTCAGCCCCGTAGCCCCTCACCTAGGCCATTGACTGTCACCCACAGCCTCACCCAGGCCATCGACAGTCACCCAGTCTTCTAGGGAGTCTGTCGGCAGCCTCTCTGGCACCCTAGGGGCCTGTCGACAGCCTCTCGGGCTTTCTTGGCCTCTGTTGGGGTCTTGCTTGACTCCTTGGCTTCGGTCAGCTCTCTCATTCGACTCTGTTTTTGCCACAGTTCGTTCTTCTCTCTTTTTTCTTGTAATGCTGTAGGCAGTTGTTAATGGTGTCGACCTAGTTATCTATATATATATATTTAAAAAAAAAAATGGTGATCCATTAAAAAAAAAAAAAAAAAAAACGAACAAACAATACAGTTATTATTCTTTTTGTGGTCATAGTGTGCTTTCCTCATCCATCTTTTGAGTTTGTGATTGGTATTGGGTTTAAGGGTTTCTTAGTAGACTATTCATGGTAGATTTCACTAGTGAGTCCACAACTTCTCAGTCGCCAAAAAGCGAGAGTTCCTTTATCCTTCTACTATGATTGATAATCTCAACCCTGGCCTTAAAATCACCACTTCTCTATTCAATGGTTAGAACTATTTAGCGTGGTCGCAGAGTCTAACTATTTTCTTGAAGAGCAGAGGGAAGATAGGGTATGTTGATGGCCGAATACAGGCACCCATCACCACAGACCCGAGTTATGATTAGTAGGAGATCACCAACTCCCTCATTATGGGTTGGTTGATCCATTCTATGATCCCGGAGATTGGAGAGGGTTATCTCTCTATGGACACTGCCCAGGATATTTGGGAGGCCGTGATTACCACTTACTCTCGGAAGGGGAACTTCTCATAGGTTTTTGAGTTACGTTGCTCCATTGAATGGTCGGTCCAAGGTGAGATGACTATTCTTCAGTATTTTATCTTCCTTAGCAATGGGTGGAAGCGCCTTAATCACCTTCAGGATTATAAGCATGTAGGTCCCATTGATTTTGCCGGTTACTGAACGTTTGTGGCGCAAGAAAGGGTCTTCAAGTTCTTGGAAAGCCTCAATGTGGAGTATGATCCGGTTCGGAGCAGAGTTCTTGGCATGGATGTGCTTCATTCTCTCTAGGAAGCCTTTGCTTTTGTGCAGAATGAGGAGAGTCATCGCTCTGCGATGCTTCCTTCTCTTAGGCCTCGTTTGGCAAGTGGCTTTTTTAGCCAAAAGTCAAAAAGTTACTAAAAAAACCAAAAAGCCAACAACCTATACCAAAAAGTCAAAGATTCTCTTTTCTCTCTACTTTTTGCACATTTTTTCGTAAAAAGTCAAAAAGTCATCCCAAACATACTAGTTTTTTTACATCACATTTTAGCTAAAAAGCCAAAAAGTTACTAAAAAAAGCCTGTTCCCAAACGAGGCCTTACTACTGATCGTTCGACCTTGGTTTCTGCACCCCCTCAAGATGGCAACCGTGTGACTCGTGGTCATCGTCCTTCCTCTGAGAAGGATAATCTTTTTTGTGACTACTGTCGTAGATCTCGCCACACATGAGAGACTTGTTGGAAGCTGCATGGAACCCTCTCTGGTGGCCGCGGAGACCGTCCTGGTACTCGAGGGGATAGGTCTGGTCAGTCTAGAGGCCGAGGGGCCAATGCACAAGCACATCTTTCAGACACTGTTGAGTCACTATCTTCATCTCCAGTTGTCTCCACCGCTGCTGATGTTTCGGGGTTATCTGCCTCGGATTTTGAGATTGCTCTTCGCCACTTGCTAGGCCATCAAGCCTCCACTTCTACTACAAGTGCACCCTCTTCTTTTTTTGCCAATTGAAGTAACTTGGCTTCCTCTCCATATGCATTGCTCTCTCATACGACTGTACTATGGATTATTGATTCTGATGCTATGTCTGGCTCCTCTAATTTATTTTCAAAGTATAACCCCTTCTCAATTCAGGAAAAAGTGCGTATTGCTGATGGTACTATGTCATTTGTGTCAGGGGAAGGTTTAATTCATGCTGCCTCTTCCCTTCCTTTGTCCACTGTCCTCCATGTTTCAAATTTTGGTGTTAATCTTTTATCTTTGAGTCACATTACCCGTGACTTAAATTGTAGCGTGATATTTTTTTCTTGATCATTGTCTTTTTCAGGACTTTATCATGAGGAAGAGGATTGGCAGTGTTAGAGAGGAACATGGTCTCTACATTTTGGATCAGACCGATAAGCTGGCTCATTCATCTATTTAGTTACCATCTACCAAGGAAGACATCTGGCTGTGGCACCGTCGCTTAGGACATCTCTCTTTTTTTATTACTTAAGCATTTATTTCCTTCCGTGTATGAGAAAAATAATGTGTCAGATTTTCAATGTGAGTCTTGTCAACTTGGAAACAACACAGAGCCTCTTTTGCTCCTTCTATTAATAAAAATTTTGTTCTATTTTCTTTGATTCATTCTGATGTATAGGATCCATCCCGTTTTGTGTCTTTAATTTGTAAAAAATGGTTTGTTACTTTCATAGATAATTGTTCCCGGGCCACTTGGGTCTATTTGATGAAAGATAAAAGTGAGATATTTTCTGTGTTTCAAAACTTCTATAACTTGGTTTGTACTCAGGTTGGGGTGGTTGTCAAAATTTTACGTTCTGATAATTGGGGAGGGGGGGGGGGGGAATATATTGACTCTGGTCTTGCTACTTACTTCGCCACTCATGGCATTA
Organism: Camellia japonica; assembly: GCA_030407325.1. NCBI lineage: Eukaryota > Viridiplantae > Streptophyta > Magnoliopsida > Ericales > Theaceae > Camellia > Camellia japonica. The sequence continues at coordinate 26,016,166 of JAPPVO010000059.1, read as the reverse complement.
TTCACCAGATTTCATGCACTAATACCCCTCAACAAAATAGTGTTGTAGAACGCAAAAATCGCCATCTCCTTGATGTCGCCCGTTGTCTATCCTTTGAGATGCGGGTTCCTCGATCCTATTGGAGGGAAGCGGTTCTTACTACCGCTTATTTGATTAATCGACTTCCTACCCAAGTCCTTCAGAAACAAACCCCTCTTCAAGTTTTGTTCAGGTCGACCTCTTCCAGATTTTCCATTTCTATAAGACTTTTGGCTATGTTTGCTTTGGCCATAATCATTCGCCCACTTGTGGTAAATTCGATCCTCGGTCCCTTAAGTGTGTTTTTTTGGGTTATTCTGCCACCAAAAAGGGTTATAAGTGTTATCATCCTCCCACTCGCAAATGGTTTGTCTCCATGGATGTCACTTTCTTTGAGTCTTAGCCTTACTTTCCAACCTCTCCGGTATCACAGTCATCCTTTTAGGGGAAGCCTTGGTGTGAAGAGATTCCTGTTCCACTTCCGCTCGTGGTTGAACAGATAGAGGATGATGAGCCAGCAGTTGTTGAGGAAAAGGAAACAAGCAGAGTTTATATCAGGGATAAGGACAGACAGCAAGTCACCTGGATGCAAGAGACTACTTTCCTTCCTGTATTGCCAACTTCTTCTCCAAATGAGTGTCCAGAGTCAAACCCCTCTCCTGAGAGTCCAAGTAATTCTGATTATAGTACTCCTACTCCTGATGTTTCAGATCTTGATGTTCTTATTGCTAATAGGAAGGGGGTTAGGTCATGTACTCATCATCCTATTACTAATCATGTCTCTTATTCTAATCTGTCTTCGTCATATAAAGTTTTTCTGTCTAAAGTGTCTTCTGTGAGTAAGGTTTTAAAAAGTGGCTGCAACCGTTACGTAACGCTGTTACGTAACGGTTGTGGTGGTTACTGCCACCCGTTACGGACGCTTTTGCAGTGTGATTGAGATTCGCAGGTGTGTCAGCTGTAGCGACTGCTGTAGCGGTCGTAACGGTGCCGTAACAATCGTAACGGCCTGTTACGCACCATTACGTAACGGTTCCAAACTGCTTCTTTCGAAAAAATACACAAAAAAAAAAGAGTTGAACATGGGGAAAGAGGGATAGAGAGAAGAGGGAAGATAAAGAGAGAAGATAGAGGAGCAAGAGATAGAGAGAGAGAAGAGGAAAGATGAAGAACATGTTATTGATTTGTTGAAGCTGTAAGACTTATGCTATTTTATTCAGCTGCTATCACTTAACTATTTTGTTTGTGTGTGTCTATCTATATATTGTTTGAAAATAATAATAATAATAATAATAATATAATAATAATAATAATAATAATAATAATAATAAGTGTGGTCATTATCTATTTGGCTTGGTTAAAATATGTATATATATTTAGGTTCTTATTTATTCTCTTACTTTTGTCATTGTTTATCTTATATATAATAGTCAGTGATTGATTTTTTGAATAATATAAAGTCATTAATTATTAAAATAAAATGTAAAAAACTCAGTTTATAGTGATTTAAAAATATGAAATATATTGAATCATACTTAAAAATTTATAAAAATTGATCAATATTTATTTTAAACCCAATAAATATGATCATGGAAAAAAAAATATGCGTATCGGTAAGTTTTTTTCAAATTGTGCGAAAAATAAAAAAATTCACGATTCTAGTTACTGCAACCGTTACGCTATGGCCTTTACACCCCGCAACCGCGCCACCGCCACCGCCACCGCCACCGTTACGGCGACCGCAACCGCTTTTCAGAACCTTGTCTGTGAGTCTACCTACTAATTTTCAGGATGCTCTCTCTATTCCTGAATGAAAACATGCCATGATGGAAGAGATGAGAGCTCTCAGCAAGAGTGGCACTTGGGAGTTAGTGGAGTTATCTAGAGGCAAAAATCCAGTTCGGTGTAAGTGGATGTACAGGGTAAAATACAAAGCAGATAGTTTCATAGAACGGTACAAAACAAGACTGGTTGCTAAGGGCTTCACTTAGACTTATGGGGTGGATTACCAGGAGACATTCGCACCGGTTGCTAAGATGAATTCTGTGAGAATCTTACTCTCTCTTGTTAACCACTTCATCAGTTTGATGTGAAGAATGCATTTCTTCATGGAGAACTAGCATAAGAGGTCTATATGGATATTTCTCCTAGTTTTGAGAATGCTAAGTCCAACGGTAAAGTATGCAGGTTCCGAAAGTCACTTTATGGACTAAAGCAGTCTCCTAGGGCTTGGTTCGAAAGGTTTGCTCAAGCTGTGCTGAAATATAGGTTTAAGCAAAGTCAAGCTGATCACACCTTGTTTGTGAAACACTCCTCACATGGTAAGACCATATCTCTTATTGTCTATATTGATGATATTGTTCTAACAGGAGATGATATGGAGGAGATTTCTCATTTGAAAGAATACTTAGCCAAGGAGTTTGAAATCAAAGACTTAGGCTATTTGAAGTATTTTTTGGGCATTGAAGTAACTTGGTCCAAGGATGGCATCTTCATGTGCTAGATAAAGTATGTACTTGACTTGTTAAAGGAAACTGGAATGCTTGGAGGTAGACCATGTGATACACCTCTAGAACCGGGCTAGAAACTGAGTGAGGATCAAGAGGGAGATCCAGTGGAAAGGGGGAGATACCAGAGACTAGTGGAAAAGCTCATATACTTATCCCACTCACGTCCAGACATTGTTATTGCCATGAGTATGGTGAGTTAGTTTATGCATGCTTCGAGAACTTCCCTCTTAGAGGCAGTTATGAGAATCCAGAGATACCTGAAAGCTTCTTCGGGAAAGGGTCTCTATTTCTCAAAACATGACCATCTCAGTGTGGAGACATTTACTGATGCAGATTGGGTTGGATCCATCACTGACAGACGATCAACTTCCGGATATTGCACATTTGTTGGTGGTAACCTAGTCACATGGCGTAATAAGAAACAGAATGTGGTTGCTAGATCTAGTACTGCGGCAGAATTCAGGGCTATGGCTCAGGGTCATGCGACTATACTGTGACAACAAGGCCGCAATCAACATAGCTCATAATCCAGTTCAACATGATAGAAGTAAGCATGTGGAAATTGATAGATACTTCATCAAGGAAAAGCTCACTAGTGGTATCATATGTATTCCATTTGTGAAGGCTGGAGACTAACTAGCCGATGTTGTCACTAAGGGGCTAGGGAGCAAACCATTTCATGGCATTCTCAACAAGCTGGGAATGAGAGATATTTTCGCACCAGCTTGAGGATGAGTGTTAGAATAGGAATTAAGTTAGAATAGAAAATATGTGATTGTGTGATTGTATTTCCTTATATTATGCTTTATGACACTCTTGTAATTACTCAGTATTATCAATATAAAAGGGAATGAAGTCTACCTCATTCCCTAACTCTTTTTCTTCTCTAAAACTAGATTATTGTGGTATCAGATTTGCTATATACTATACCCTGGAGATGAATCAATGGAGGGAAAGATCCTTCGTCTGAAGCAACAATATACCCTGTGCTCGGCTTCTCTGCAAGATATTATTGCACAGTTTGAGAGGAGGTCTGGAGGGCATGTCAAATGGGAAGAGTTTTCCGAAAAGGTTGCAGTGCAGATGAATGACACTCACCCAACACTCTGCATTCCGGAACTGATGAGAATATTGATGGATTTGAAGGGCATGAGCTGGAAGGAAGCTTGGGATATTACCCATAGGTATTTTTATTGCTTTAGTTTTATCTGCATGCGTGATGGTGTCATTTTCAGTTATAGAGACCAGATTAGATTGTGAATTTGTAATGGATTCAGTGTGTTCTCAAATCTATTATATCTCATTTTGTCTTAAAATATTTTATGAGCTTTAGTGATTTTAATTGGATTTTAAACATTTTCTACTGTTTACGTGCCATTTGGCAGTTAATATTTATTTGCAAGTTGTGGTTACATAATTGCCTCACGTGCTGGTATATACTTGCCAGAACTATGGCATACACAAACCACACCGTTTTACCTGAGGCATTGGAGAAATGGAGCTTAGAACTTATGCAGAAACTGCTTCCTCGACATGTTGAGATTATAGAGATGATTGATGAGGAGGTAGTGCAAAATAAACACACACAATCTTTCTCCACTGGAAGTTCTTACTTCCATACTAATTTCTGCTATTTGCTATTTTTCAGCTGATCCATAAAATAATATCAGAGTATGGTACATCAGATTCTGACCTGTTGGAGAAAAAATTGAAGGCAATGAGAATTTTAGAAAATGTTGATGTGCCTACTTCCATTTCTGATTTATTTGTTAAACAAAAAGAAAGTCCTGCTGTTGAATCCAGTGAAGAAGTTGAAGAATCTGATGTTGAATCCAGTGAAGAAGTTGAAGAATCTGATGAAGAACTTAAACCTATTGATGAAGATGAATCAAAAGAAGGCATGCAGAAGCAGAAAAAGGTGGACTTGGAATCAATTACAAAACCGCCACACAAAGAAAGTCCTGCTGTTGAATCCAGTGAAGAAGTTGAAGAATCTGATCTTGAATCCAGTGAAGAAGTTGAAGAATCTGACGAAGAACTTAAACCTATTGATGAAGATGAATCAAAAGAAGAAGGCATGCAGAAGCAGAAAAAGGTGGACTTGGAACCAATTACAAAACCGCCACAGATGGTCCGCATGGCTAATCTCTGTGTCGCAGGTGGTCATGCAGTAAATGGAGTTGCTGAGATTCATAGTGAAATTGTGAAGGATGACGTGTTTAATGAATTTTATCAGGTATAAATGATAGTGGTACTTTATTCATTCTTGAACTATATATTTGTTGATATTTCATTTTACGCATTTTATGACTTTTATGGCTCAGTTCATTTTTCTCAGTATAGTTAGAAGTGATGCTATTTTTACTCTCTGTTGGTAGATGTGGCCTGAGAAATTTCAAAATAAAACAAATGGGGTGACACCAAGAAGATGGATCCGTTTTTGCAATCCAGATCTAAGTAATATCATAACTAAGTGGATAGGTACAGAAGATTGGGTCCTTCACACTGAGAAATTGGCAGAACTGCGGAAGGTAATATGCAGTCTGTGTATCCATTTTTTTTTTCTTTTTATTAATTAAAATTCTTGTACTAGTTGGATAACTGATTTTCATTTTTGGTATGGGTTTACATTTTATCTGTCTTCTGTCAACCAAATATCTACCTAGCAGGATGAATCTAACTTGAACACACATGAACTACTGTCATCAATTAGAATGGGCTAACGGACACCCTATTTTAAGCTATGTTGCGTTTGGTAGCTCAAAGAAAATAGACAAACCAGGGACATAAAGAACTGAATTTTTCAAATACTAATGATTTTAGGTTGAAATGTGAGCACTTCTCGGTAAAATGTGTTAGCTAATCATGCTAGAAGATGATCAGATCATTAGGGAAAATCATTACTAGACTAGTACGTATTAACTTGATTTTTTCTACTCATCATGAACTGTAAGTTGCAGCATGGCTTTATAGCATTACAAGTGGTATTTGAATTGTTTTTCCTTCATTCTAAATCTTTGGGTGGTGAGCACTGTTATAAATAGGGTGTAATTAGTTGGACATCAGTACCAGATGTGACAGGCATCTAAAATTTGTGGCATGAAATGAGACTGTACTTGACTGTTCCTCTTTGTTTTGCTATTTCTTGAAGAAGTTCATTTTCTTCCCCTTTTAGTGTTGAAATTAGTAGTGTTACGCAACCATCATATATCCTAACCTGAGTGTTGAAAACTATGCATAGTTTGCCGAGAATGAGTATCTCCACATTGAGTGGAGGGCAGCAAAAAGGAGCAACAAGATGAAGGTTGTGTCATTCCTCAAAGAAAAAACTGGATATTCCATCAGCCCTGACGCAATGTTTGATGTCCAGGTTATTTCCATGCCTTAGAATCTTTTTTTTCTTTCAATTTCACTATAACACAGTGCAAAACCATTTTGGCCTTTAAAATTTGTGTTAACATCACAACTGTGAGCTGACTCATTTCCAGTCCATAAAAATTTTCCACTTTGAAAACACACAAGCTTTAGGAAGTGGCATTATATTGTTGCCTGTTTAAAAGGTGAGAAACTTGTAATAAATATCTCAACAAATGGTATAGCTGGAAATTCAATAAATTAATCATTAGCTTTTTTGACTGTGCGAAATACAGTTTGGGACTCCAAAAAGGAAATGTGGACTATTATTTGGGAAGGGATATTATGTTAGATGAAACATCATTGCATTCTATGATCTCTCTATGCATAAACATTTCTCAATTTTCCTTATATTCCTTGCAAAAATTGTGCTGTAATAGATAAAGTTGACTTTTTCCCCCTTCAGGTGAAGCGTATCCACGAATACAAGCGACAACTTTTAAATATCTTGGGGATTGTTTACCGCTACAAAAAGATGAAAGAAATGAGTGCAGCAGAGAGGAAAGTGGAGTTTGTTCCACGAGTTTGTATATTTGGAGGAAAAGCATTTGCCACATATGTGCAAGCCAAAAGGATAGTTAAATTTATCACAGATGTTGGGGCTACAGTAAATCATGATCCTGAAATCGGTGATTTACTAAAGGTACAGTTTTCTTGGTAGGTTTTATTGATCAAGCTTTCCGAGTCCACACATTGTTCTGTGTGTGTGTGTGTGTGAGCACGTGCACGATGTGCAAAATGGAAAGGCCTAACCATGACTCAATGGTGAGAATTCTTCACTATGAATATGATAATGTTGCCTTCTTTAGCTATCTGAACCATATTTCTCAAGGCAAATGGCTCAAAGAAAGGTTTGAAGTATCTCCTGTCCACTACTCGTGAGTTATGATGTCATGGCTATTCCTTGGTGATGATCCCATATGCTTCATTTTATGAATTTTAACAGATCTATCAAAATTAAGGATCACTCACAACTCCTTGAATGGGTTCAGTAAAATACTTGTGAATCCATGGCAACTTTGTCCATGCAATTGGATATTGATTTTTGGATACTTAGACTCTTTGAACTTTGTTGTAGCACTTCAATGATTCTATCTGGGGTAATTATTGATAGTCATTTTGATCACACGTTATAAAATTGACTGGAGTGTCCATAGTTTGGTAGCCTTATAGATCAGTTTTGAGATTGCACAGATAATAAACAACAATTATAACTCCAATCTATATATTTAAAATAAAAAAAATACTATGTCAATTTCAGCAGAAGTTGAGCAATTAAATGCCAATCACATGAAGCTGTCGAATTATAGGCCTAGAATTCTTGTAATTTTTGGAGGAACTTTACTGGAAATACTACCAAGAATCATTATTATTTTTTGGCTACGGAATTGCTTCGACTGCCCTGGTAGAACATTGTATATTGATTTCTTTGCTGCAAGCTCATCCATATAACTGATCTTGATTGTTGCTGCAAGCTCATCCATACCATTGATCTTTGATATTCTTATTTCCTTTAATTTTTTATTTTTAGGTTGTATTTGTTCCTGATTACAATGTCAGTGTTGCTGAATTGCTTATTCCTGCAAGTGAGCTCTCGCAACACATCAGGTATTTAAAACCCAGGTCACGCATCGTTTTTGCGGAATAACAGCTTTTATTTATTCCCTGATAGACTGAACTCTTGATTTATGGTCTTTAAGATTTGACTCTCTCTCTCTCTCTCTAGTACTGCTGGGATGGAGGCCAGTGGAACCAGCAACATGAAGTTTGCTATGAACGGTTGCATCTTGATTGGGACCTTGGATGGGGCCAATGTCGAAATAAGGCAAGAGGTTGGACCCGAGAACTTTTTTCTTTTTGGTGTTCAAGCGCATGAAATCACGGGCCTTAGGAAAGAAAGAGCTGAAGGAAAGGTATACCAATGGATCAAATTTCTCTTTCTATTTTTGTTTTTGAGGTTGAACCCAAGTGTCACTGTTTCTACTGTGGAACGAACTCTACTGAGGTTGGGTAGTTGTGCCTTTGAAAAGTTTCTTCATGAGCAGAGTAGGAAGCTGTAATTGTTGTTTTTTGTTGCTCTATCTGAATCTTGTATCAGCTGCATTGAATGATTCTATCTCTTTTATTACTTGATGTAGTTTGTGCCTGACCCACGTTTTGAAGAAGCGAAGGAATTTGTTAGAAGTGGTGTTTTTGGACCATATAACTATGATGAATTAATGGGATCCTTAGAAGGAAACGAAGGTTTTGGCAGTGCAGACTATTTCCTTGTGGGCAAGGACTTCCCAAGTTACATAGAATGCCAAGAAAAGGTTGACGAGGCATATCGAGACCAAGGGGTGAGTGATCTAAGCATTTATCTGCATATCTCTGTTGCTAAGCCGTGCACATTTGTCACTTTTATGTGCTTGCTAGTTTCTAATGTTCATTCAACTTACATTTTTGAGTTGGATTGTTCTTTAGTCTGACTCTGCATGCCATATTCACAGCTTCATGGATCATTCAGTAAAATTTAGATTCCAACAAAATGTTGATTTGATAACTAACATAAGAATGACAGCATTGGCTTCTTTTTTTCGTCATCCATGCATCGTTTGATCTTCCCAAATTGAAATTTGACTAGTTTGCAATAATTTGTTTGCTCCAAGCATGTTTTGCTAAGGTTTTTAGCATCAAATATTATGTTCTTGCACCTTAGAAAAATATGCATGCATTCAAAAATGGAAAATCTCATTTACTCAATATATTTAGAACGTAATTATATTCATTTACTTGATTTATTTAGATCCTACTGTGTTTTTTGTTCCTTACATTTGTAATTGTTGGTGGTGCAGAGATGGACAAGAATGTCAATCTTGAATTCAGCGGGCTCGTACAAGTTCAGCAGTGACAGAACAATTCATGAATATGCCAGAGACATATGGAACATTGAACCGGTCGAATTACCTTAAAAAAAACTTGGTCATTTTATAGAAGTGAGTTTGTTTGTTTGTTGGTTTGTTTGTTTGTTTTTTTCTCTATGCGAGTGAATCAGTCCGTACATGTCATTATGTAATAAAGTTGTGTTAGCTTGATATGCTTGTACATTCACCTGAAACTTGGTCACCTCTAAATTCTACTATAGCTAATGAATAATAATGAACCTAATATTTGAGCAGCTACAATTTTCTGTGATTTGTGAATTATTATGGTGCAATGGTGACATTTACTTGTGATGTAAATTGTTGGAAGATTTGTCTTTGGACCTTAGAATAAATTTTTTTGGGGGCTTTTATTTAATTGCATGTGAGCACTTACGAGATGTTTCATGCAATTTATAGAGACTATTTATAAATTTTATTTTGAGAGTTTGTGTTAAAAGAGTATTTAGTGCAGTTTTGTTTATATTTTATAAGACAGAAATAGTTGAAAAAAGCTCTACTAGTTATCGAAGAAAGAATTGTTCCATGACTTGACCACCTAGTCAATTCTATCCTAGACAAAATTAACTTAATTTCATATTTTTATGCTATATTTGAATTTTAAAAAAATATATATTTGATTAAGTTGGAGAGGGGGAAAAAATGATTAAGTTGGAGAGGAAAAAAAATGATCTTTTTCAATCATGCTTGAATAGACTATATAAAATAAAATTTCTTAAGGATTATATAACCAATATAATTTTTTATGTTTTAATTTTTTAGTACTTGAATAGACAATTTTATTACCTTAATTATCATCTCATTTCTTTTCTCTACTAATCTCTCTGGCCCAATTTTGAAGAGATTTAAAATGTGAGCGGTGAGAAAAATTAATCTCTCTATTTCTTACCTCTTTAATAATCTAAATAAAGTGATTAGGACAAAAAAAAAAATGATTTCTTTCTATCCAAACTGACCGTTAACGTGCTACTAGCCTAAGCTCATCATGTCAACAGAATGGCCTGATAAAGTCTAAAGGTTCCAATAGATTTCATTTTTATTTGTTATCTTAAAGAAGCCACCATCCAAATGAATCTGTAAACATTAAAAAAATATAAATAAAACATGAGAGAGATTGAAATATCAGAATTTTACACTAAAATTTCATTTACCAAACTTATCACATTTTTAGGTGGCGGCAGTGGCGGTAACCACTCCTGCACCGCCATGTGCATGTTTCTTCAACATGGTAGCATGTTTCCTTCCTGCAACATGAGATTGGAAAACAATTTCGCTATTACAAACCACATTACAAACCGTGCACGTCATCATAGCATCCGCTGCTGCACCACCTTCCAGAATCTTCCTCTTCTTCGTCTCCAAATCCTCCACCGGTTCAGCCGCCTTGTTTTTCGTCTTTTGCGCACTAGCAGCTTTCTCTTTATCCGGATTTTCTTGCGGTCCAATCACTGGATTATTCGAAACTCCTGAAGCAACAGGAGGCGGTGCAGTTGCCTCTTTCAGTTTCTCCATGTTTTTCATGTGTTTCTTGCCCAATTTATGCTGCTCGAGAACATCCTGGCTGTTACACTCGACCTTACATACTTCACACCATGCAGATTGTACAACCTTTGTTTTCTTTGGGTCTCTCTTCCAAGTGTTATTTCCACGTGGGCGTACTTTTGCCTTGGTCCATGTTGTTGGGCTCACCTGTGCAGGCACCAACAGTTCCATCCCATTTGGAGGTATTGTTACACCCTGCAAAGGAAATGGAAGATGGGTTCTGAATGAGATACAAGCACAACAATGCAAAGATGTGTACTAATAGAGCAAGGAAAACCAATTTCCCTCATCTATTTATGTGCCCCATGAGAGGGTGCAGCTTACTTGTGTGTGTTTTTTTTCATAAATTAAATAACTACACCAAAATTTAATTTATTTTTCAAACTAGGTTAAAGTATGATTGCTATTCACCTTTTTTACTTGGATGTAAACACTTGGGCTGAGTTCAGTTAGGATGAAAGTGGCAAAAAGTGCAAGAAAGAGAAAACATAAAACTTTTCCAAGTTAGAAGCATTAAAATGTTGAAAATTACAAGAAAATTGATTTTCCTTTACATGTGTTAGCTTGGTGACTAAGCTTTTTAGTTTCTTGCAAAAAACACAAGAAAGTTAAATTTGTTCATAAAAGTTAGTACTTATGATTAGGCTTCGTTTGGCAACAAGGGTTTGTAGCCAAAAAAACACTATAAGTTATCACAACACTTTCTCTACTTTTTGCGAGTCTTTTTGTAAAAAATCAAAAAGCCAATTAAAATAGTCAATTCCCAAACAGGGTAAAATTCCAAATTTATCTATCTTTCCTTTTAAAATTTTCATCTTGAACAAATACGTGTGAGAAAAAAATAATTTCTTTTCTATTTCTCTTCTTTTACTTCATTTTCTACCATTTATTTCCTTATAATCATATAGAGTTCTGTGTTGAGTAAAAAACTTAATTAGCAATCACACTCTTTAAGAAACGTGAACAGCAGTCACACTGTAACCTAGTTTTAGAAATAACTTGAATAATGGTCTAATTATTTAATTTTAGAACCAAAAAAAAAAAACTAAATGGGTAAAAGAGCCTAACCCAGCCACCCTATCATGGAGCAAATGCCGAGCACCACACAAAAGTGTTGGCCAGCTCCAAACCCGATTAAGACTTTCAACATTTTGTATGATCAAAACAAATAACAGCCCTGTGTAACAATCCATAATGCTCTGTTACGAAGCTAAATGAATAGTTTTTCGATGTATGGTCTCTACAACAAAAGCACATACAACTTTTGCGTGATATATAAAGGGGAGATACATATGCAAGCCAAACTCTGATCTGGCACCTCATTTGTCATTTTGATTACATTGGTGAGGTCGAGGTAATGAATTAAATGAGAAATATGGATCCGGACTCTTGAAGGTTATACCCTAACCCTCCGTGGACCATGCTATCCTTTCATTCAAAACTCCCAACTAAGGAGAAGGACAAAAATTAAAACTTTTCCTTTCATTTCTCTCCATCCAAACACTATGAAATGTGTAGACAGTAAATAAATGTAAGTCGTAACACAGCATATTAAATTGAAAAAACAACTACCAAAACCCCAATGGCCCTTGTAGATCTTTGAGTTCTGAATTCTGATCATCATGTTAATTCATTAAGATCAAAATGGGGAAAGAAAAAAAAAAAACTAGGATAAATACTAAACTATGAAACTACTAGAAGCATCAAAAGGATGCTTTACTTTAGAAGAGGGGATTCAGTTGGTGCCATTTGGTTATGATATAATTATCCCCCAAAAATAAAGCTCAAACAAATACAAGTATAGAGGGTTTTTAAAATTTTTACTACGTAATTTAACGCAAATCAAAGGCCAACAAGTCTCCAAATAGTCCTAATAATACTAGCCCAATAGTAATCTTATCTTTGAACTTAAAAGAGCAATTCAATCAACCTTCGCGATATGAGGCTCCCTTGAAAAGTTCAACCTTCACCATATCAGAAACTACGCTGATTCTCCAATGCTTTCGCACTTAATAATCAATTCTGAGACAAGTTTCAGCCAGTTAAGCAGAAGGTTTATCTCTAGAGCCTCAAAATGAAATATTGATATATAAGTAACCAGTTACAGTAGTTAATCCATTTCATTTTTAATCATTGACCATGTGGGCTCTGCCAGGTAGTTTTAATTAATGGTTAAATATTCTTGTTTGATTCATTTTTAAGAAACTACTTTCAAATTACCTGATTCAGCAAATTTAGAACAAATAAACGAAACTCTGATCATCAATCATTCCACATATCTATTTCAAATACTAAAGACAACTTTTAACATTTAACTTGAACCGGTACTGGAATAGGAGAGGATACATGTTCCACCACAATTTTGAATCGCAAGAGAGATTTCAAGAAATGGCAGGTCTAGAAAGAACAAATGTTGCATTTTTATACCTATTCTATTTATTATATTATATAAAACACACAGCTCGGAACAGCTTCGAAGCTTTGTCACGTGTTTTTCGTATTTTAAAAATACCCGTAGTGTTAACTGCTCATAAACCATTCACCGTTTTCATTCAACCCATCCTCCTCATCTATCAAATCACTAAAAAGTTTAGATATAAAATTGCATTTGCATAGTTTTTGCACCCACCACTAATATTATATTATATATATAAATATACAAATAAACAGTACAAATCATTGACCATGTGATGTGGGCTTTACCAGGTAGTTTTGCTTGATGGTTAAATTCTTGTTTGATTCATAATCAAGAAACTACATTTTCAAATCATTTCAACCAACTCAGTCAAAGAACACACAAACATAACTCTGATCATCAATCATTTCACACTAACATGGATCAAAATCAAGAACACTCAAAAAAACAAACAAAGCACTTTCAAGAAACTACATTTTCAGACCATTTCAACCCAACTCAGTCAAAGAACACACAAAGATAACTCTGATCATCAATCACTTCACACTATTTCGAATCAAAATCAGAACACCAATGCAAAAAAATAAAAAATAACTTACAGGAGCATAGAGAGACGCCCAATTCTGAATAGCAGCGATGACATTGGGGTCTTGATAATAATTCACGGCCACCGTGCCGGCATCGAGAGTGGGTTGAGCATAGGCAACCACACTGGGCTGGTGGTAGGCTTCGTAGCCACCGACATGGGTCTGTAGAAAGGAGCTTGAAGAAGTGGTGTAATGGGGATCATGGGGTTGAAGAAGAGGGTCAGTTGAGAGGTGAGTGATAGGGTGGTTAGGGTTAGGGTTAGGGTTAGGGTTTTGGGAGAATTGGGTGATGTAGAGATGATGGTGATGATGAGAGTAAGGATCTAAGGGTTGTGAGTTAGGGTTTTGTGGTGGGTAGGTTTGCATTTCTCTCCACTGGTTGTTGTAGTCCATTGAAATTGTACATTCAGGATTTTAGAGAGAGAAAAAGAGGAGAGAGCACAGAGGAGAGTTGGAGAGTTTCTCTCTCTGCATTTTTGTAACAGAAATGCTTAGTGCAATGAATGCAAGCCCAGGCCACACTGGTCCATTTAAAAATGGCCCAAAACAAGGTCCAAATGCCTCTTAGTTTTTGGGCCCACTCTTAATACTTATCCCCAAAAAACATGAATACAAAAAAAAAAAAAAAAAAAAAAAGAAAAAAAAAAGAGTGATTATTGGGTGCAGTGAAAATATAGTTACGTGATATTTTATAATATTAAATTGGTAAAAAAAAGTAAAAATTATAATTTTATGTTGAGTAATTAAGAAAAATGAGAAGACATGATAAATCATGATTGGTAAAGGAGTATAGATATGTGGTGCTCCGAGAGTACCTAATAATAATTTTTCAAAAGATAGAGAGAAATTTTATTATTATTATTTTTTTTAAATCCTCAAAAATAGAGAGAGAGAATGAGAGCCTATTTGATGTATAAAAAAATTTTAAAAAAAATTAAGCTGAAAGTTAATAGTAAAAATTAATTGTTAAAATTGGAATTGGAAATGAAATTGAAAAATTGTTTGAAAGATGTAAAAGCTTAAATTTTTTACGAAATTTATAAAAAAGTGTTTTGAAAATACTATATATATTTTTTACTTGTGCCCAAGACAGTTGTTAGCAAGATCATGTTCTCCTCTAATTTTTTGATAATTAGTGTTTTTATTTTTTTGTACTATTTTGATACAAATTTTCGAAATGAAAATTATTATTATATTTTTGGTTTATTTGTTGAGCACATTTCTTTTTTCTTTTGGTACTTTATTTGGTTTTGGATTTGTGGAAAAAAAATAAAATCAATGGAAAATTATAATAAAAAATTAATTAATTAATTTTTGGTTGGGTTAAAAAAATGAAAATAAAATGAATAAATAATAGTGTAAAAAAATTCATTTCCCATTTTATTTCTCATAAAAATAAATATCAATAAAACATTTATTTTATTTGATGAATGTAAGATTCAAATATAACATTATCAAATTTTGAATAGTAAAGAAAATATTTTATGGTACAAAAGTCTATATGGCATATGATATTAAAACTTACCAAACATGTAAAAAGATTATAGCTTAGCTGATGACTAAAACACATAAAATTTATTGGTGAACTATTTTCAAAAATTACTTTCTAGGGGATGTTGTAGAGCTGCAAGAAATTTTCAACATTGTTTAGTTGGAACAATACTAAAAAAAATAAATTAAGCTAAAACCAAACTAACATTGGATTAGCTGAACTAAGCTAAACCAAACATAACTTTATCTCATTCCAAGCACTGTAAATTAAAGTATGCCTTTTCTTTTGATTGAAGGCAAAGGGTACAAGAAAACTAGACCTCCCAACAATGAGCCTCTGTTTACATAGAAAAATCATGTACTACAAAAAATACTTTTTTTCATAGTGTAAATCATGAATCAAAAACTCATACGTGCATGCGTGCGGAAGAGATCTCAAAGCTGAGCTAATTAGAGTTCAAGCTTGGATCTACGAGTGATTGAGAATTAAATTAGACTTATTTTATAATGCTAAATCAATTTTAAATTCGAGTTGTTTGTGAATAAATCTTTTCTCTGTTAATCTTATCGAGTTATTAGGTGGATACTTTGCACTCATTGTGGTTTATAACATGGAGATTCTTTTTCCTTTTGGGTAAAGGTGGAGTGCCTAAAAAAATAATTCTAACACTGTAGCCAGGTCCCTCTAGGTAGTTGCTAGCATGAGAGAGAGAGAGAGAGAGAGAGAGAGGGGTCAAAAACCATAGAAAGATTGATGAATTTTTTTTAAAGCACAAAGTGGAATGAATAGACACTAGAGTGAGATGGTTGTGATGTTTATATATAGTGGGTGACTAAACAACCACCTTCAGCTCTCAGTTACCCATCTTTTTCACATTTTTGTATTGTTTCTGAGGGACACCAACATTGCTTGAAAGCACTCTCAAGTCTCAACTAATCTTCCAAACGGTAGTAATCAAATTCAGTAATGCTAGATATCCACAATTATTGTTAAAAAATTTATTTACAAAAATTAATGCGTGTTCTTGATTCATGTATTAGTTAAAAATATATATAGCTTTTTGGCAAATTAAAAAAAAAAAAGAAGTCATTATTTTCGGTTAACAAGACAAACTTTTCCAGTCAAAAAAAAAAAGAGTTACTTTTGTAGTTATTACCAAACACATAAGATTTTTACATTCTAAAAAATAACTAAAAAAGTAATCGCCAAACCCCACCTCATTTTGAGTGTGATCCCTATCATACAAGACTTAAATCTGGACACATTTATTGTAAGTTTAAATTGTGGCAACGATTTTGAGTATCTAAGTTTTACGCAATCAAATTACTGTTACCTCTCAATCTTGAAAAGACCTTCATAGTAATACCATGCTCTAATCTTCTTCCAATATTTGGAATGAAAATTTGAGAAAACTCCAATGTCAACAAAATTCAATGACAACCAACCAAGCTTATCTAGTAACACAACTGGATAAAAGAAGCATACAAAGCATGGACACAGATTTCAATTTCAATTTTGAATTTCCAAAGAAAGATCATCAATGAGCTCCTGTTTTGCAAGAACAAACAGAAACAAAAGTAGCCAAGAAAATGGAAGGGAAAACACGACGAAAATTTTACCTCTACGTTGGTGATCCTAAAACTTGGTTTTATCATCCTAGTTGTCTCTACACTCTTGAATTCATGGAAACCATGGAAGGAGAATCAGTCTGCTCAGTTAGAGATCAGCAGCGGCTCGCGCTCGTGATCACTCCCAACCAACCATGGCTTGAACCCAACAACAACATCATCATCATTGACTTCACTTTCAAGACTTAATGGGACGTTAAGATCGAAAATGCTATTATGAATATCAGGAAGTTCCTCCTGCTTTGTTAAAACACTTTCTGTGTTTCTGTTTTCTGAGAATCCAATGTAGTGAGCCCTTTTGTGACCTCCCAAGGCTTGTCCTGATGGGAAAACTTTGAAGCAAATCGGGCATTTGTGGTCTTTGCTCTTCTTCAACTCGTAACTTGTCATAGCTCCCAAACCAATGTCATGCTCAACTGCATTCTCATTGCATTCAAGCTTATCAAGCTTGGAATTTGCTTCAGTGTTAGTCGGTGGTGAAATGTTCGCCTCAACAGTCCTATTTTCACTACTGCTGATAGTTTTGTGGTTAGCTCGGTGGCCTCCAAGTGCTCGGTAAGAGTGGAAGATCTTGTTGCAGGTCTTGCACGTGTACTCGCGTTTCTTCTGAAAATCCTCAAAAATCCCAGAAGTAGAAGCAACAAAGTTTATTTCATCACACAAATTTTCCCCCAATTCAGGATCTTGAACCTCAAAACCGGCCCCCAATTCAGGTTCTTGAACATCAAAACCAGCTTCCTTGCTTGAATTAGACTTCAAAATTTCTGAGTCAGCTTGATCCAATACGACTTCTCTCATCAAACCCTTCTCCAATTCTACTTCAGTAGGTTCACTTCCATTCTTGATTTCAGATTCATCATCCACTACAGGCTTCTTGAATTTATCACCCTTGTGAAACCCATCAATGGAAACTTCAAATTCAGCCTTCTTTTTATTCTTGCTAAAAAACCCAGAATCAAAATCACCCAATTCAGATTCATTCTTTTCAAACACAGAATTCCCAGAATACGAAACACAAGAATCGAATTTCACACCCAGTTTCTTCACCTTCCAAGTCTCATCAACATCAGATACTAATTTTTCACTTTGATGCACTGATTTAGCTTCAAAAATCACAGAATTGTTTTCAGAAGACTCCAAGACTGAATTAAACTCAACCCAATTTATCACCCCCCTAGACAACATTATCAAACACATAGCAGCCTCTTCTACTTCATCAATCTCAGAAACATTTGAAGATGAATTCAAATTAGATGAAGCAAAATTCCCAGTAATCTTGTACCTTGTCTTTGATCGCTTTCTTCGAATTGGACATGCAGTTTCGTACTCCGATTGGCTCTCTTCTGGAGATTCATTGGAGAGCCTAGATCTTTTGGTGTGATGTCTCATATGACCAAACAGAGCTCTCATTGAATCAAACCCTTTTCCACATTGTTTGCATATATTTTCTTTGTCTTTGATTGAATGACATCTCATATGACCAGAGAGAGCTCTAAAAGAGGGAAACTCTTTCCCACATTCTTTACATAGTTTCTCTTTCATTGCAACACTCTGTTTCGGATTTGAAACCCTCCATGTCTTCTTAGGGTTCTCTCTTAGGCCATAGCTTCCATGACAATCACCTTCAAGACACAAATCGCCATTCTTGAGCTTTTCTAGCTTCTGGGTTGAATCAGAAACCCTCAAAACCTTCTCACCATTTTGATGATCTTCATGCTTTTTAGCTGAAATCGAGGCTAAGTGACCCCTCATGTGACCTCCCAAGGACTTGCCACTAAAGCAACTCTTGCTACAAATCTTGCAAACAAACCTGTGTTCTTGATCTTCCTCCATCAGATTGAATCAAGAAACAAAAGCAATGAGCCAAGAACAAGAAAACCCAGATCAGAAAACGTCAATTTTCTCGGGAAAATGCTGAATCTCTCTGTATCGCGCAAGAATGGTAATGAAACAGGGGAATCATCAAATCAACGAAGACCCAGGGTTTAGAAGCTAAAAATCTGATTAGAAAGTTGAGTGTAATTGGTTTTTCAAGTGAAAAGAGTAGAACCCGTGATGGAATTCGTAGAGTTGATGAGCAAGAACAAGAGCTGAGTGCCCAAAAACCCTACCGTGAGTGGTCTTTCTCTAGAAATGGTTTTTGGCTTTTGAGTACTTGAAATAGACCTACACTCCTCACTCTAGAATTGATATACATATATTGAACTGAAGAGATTGGTTGTGTGACGACTATTGTGGCAGTGATAACTGCGAATAGGCACAAAGGAAAATTACAACTTGTCTCTCTGTCTCTCTCTCTCTGCCTCTCTCTCTTGGTGATGGATGGTTTTTATGGCATTGGGCTATTTTTATGAGAAGCCTTGCATGGAAGCAAAGATATATAAAACACGTGGACTGTTGCCATTGGTTGATGATACTAGTATTTATGAAAATTATATATTATGTTCTTTTTTGGCAGCCAAATTTGTTTATATATTTAAATTAAATATGAATATTAAATTAAATTAAATATGGATGCTAAATTTTAGATTCTATTTAATGTTTCACTAATACCTTCTTTAATAAAATTTTATTTTCTCATATTTTATATCAATACATTAATGACAGTTATCTCAAATTTGATTTCAAATATAATTTTTTTTTTTTTTTTTTGGATAAGTAAGTCATATTATAACCAAAAAAGAAAGATATACAATGAAATTTAATACACAGCTTTTGATGGGAGCACAAAAATAAACAAAATAAACTATTCCATCAAAAGACAAACTGAGCTTATAGAAAACAAGCACAACATTCCCAACAAAACAAGGATTCAGAATTTCCTTCTAGCATTCTTCAAGTCATGAAGTTTCGATTTAAGTTTTCTTCTGTTATCCTCTTTTGAAGTCTCCCCATAACTAGGATCACTTGGAGATGGACTCCCTCTATTTCTCAACTCTTGACTTGAATCTCCATTTCCTAACTCGTCCATATCACATGATTCAAGGACATCAAAGGCATTAGATGTTGAGGGGACAGAAGACTGCGTCTCTCTCTCTTTGTTGATCAATGGCGTTGAACCTTGTCCACTATCTCTCCCCTTTTTCTTCACCACTTCCCATTTAGTCGGAATTTGTGTTTTAGTGTCCTTGACTCTCCACTCATGTTTGAAGGAGGAAGGGTTCAAAGACTTTGGCTTTTGAGGGCACAAATTAGTGGTGTGGCCAAAAGTCTTACAACCATCACACCTTTGAGACTTCCATGGTACCTCAACTTGAATCTCATATGGGTCACCATAACCAAGATTTATTTTGAAAGACTTAGGAATCTCTTTATTTGCTGGCACTTCAATACAAATTCTCGCAAATGTAAGTCTGCTTCTCTTGAAAGTTGGCTCATCCAAATAAAGAGGAGTTCCCAAGATGCTAGCTATATAACCCAAACCCTTTTCACTCCAAAGTTCCAAAGGAACATTGTACAACTTCACCCACAATGGCACACTTGAAAATTCACACTTTGTTAGTTTTAGTCCAGGTTGCCATTTTTTAGGCCTTGTTTGGGAAGACTAAATAAGTGCACTTTTTGTCTTTTTTGACTA
The DNA here is from genome assembly GCA_030407325.1 of Camellia japonica. Classification (NCBI taxonomy): domain Eukaryota; kingdom Viridiplantae; phylum Streptophyta; class Magnoliopsida; order Ericales; family Theaceae; genus Camellia; species Camellia japonica. The sequence goes on along the minus strand of JAPPVO010000059.1, from coordinate 25,996,061 downwards.
AAAAAGTGAGGTTGAAAATATGGATGTTTGGGTTAACTTTTTGATTTTTTATAGAAAAATGTGAATAAAAAATTGTAAAAATTAGTTTTTAGAGGAAAATTTGAATTGGGAGTTGTGCAGCCGTAATTGTTGACTTTTGATGAATAGTGTTAACTTTTTAACTTTTTGAGTAACTTTTTAGCTTTTTGGATTATTCTCTACATCCCAAACTTAGCCTTAATAACAATCAATCTAGCCCCAACATATTAGGGGCCATCTTCCAAGATTGTGTCCATAGCCTCTTCACTTTTTACTTTAAAAATAAAAAAACCATTGTCAATGGAGACAACGTCCTCAAGCAAATTTCTCCAAAGTTTCTCCGCCCAAGTTTTCACATAATAGAAAGAGAATCTTTTATCAATGAAGTATCCAATCAAATATAATTATTACCATTTATTATTAATTCTTTAGAATAAAAGAAGAAGAAAACTATACTATTAATTAGAAGTGACCAGGTTCGAACATATTCAAGTTCTAGTCTTAGGGCTATGTCACAAAAAAGAAATTTTTTTGTAAATTCTCTAATTCTAATGTGGATGGCCTGTCTTTGACTAAATCGAAAAAAAGATTAATCAAGATACACGTAAGTTGGTCCAAACACTCTTTATCGTTGAATAAAAAAAAAAAAAAAAAAAAAAATTCAAGTTCTATAGCAAAAAATCTAAACTATTCTCTTTATAACTTGTTACGTTGTAAAATTATTTTTTGGTCTTAATTTTACGTTTTGACTAAAAGAATAAAAAAAAGAAATTTCACGTCAATGTACCATTGAAAAAGTAATTATAAATAAATGGTAAAATTTATAAATGTTAATAATTAAGATTTTTAGAAAACATGTAACGTAAATGTCAATCCCGATTGGTAGCTCGAGAGAGTGTGGCCCGAGTTTGGCTCGACAGTAAAACGACGCCGTTTGGTGTGTGTGTGTGTGTGTGTGTGTTTTTTTTTCTCTCTCTCTCTTCTTTTTTGCGTTTTTCTGAAGATGAAGAAGAAAGAAAAAAGAAGAAAAAGAAGAAGAAGAGAAGAAGAGGAAGGAGCTGGCGCTGCTGGGTTTCATTATCAACAAAAAAAAACAAAAAAATGTTCAGATTACAAATTTTTTCTTGGCTCATGTGTTCATTGGATGCGCAAGTTCCTCTTTTATGCATTTTTGGTGTTAAGAAACAGGTTATATGAAACAGGTTAAATCTGCCCAAATTTTTTTCCTTCATCCGCAGATTTTTTTTTTGTTCATCAACATCATCAGATCTGGCTCGATTTTTTTTTTGTGCCCTTCATCCTCAGATTCAAATCAGCAACAACATCACCATCATCCTCATCAACAAAAAAAAAAAAAAATTACCTTTAATCCTCAAATCCAGAGCTGGGTCTGATGATGATGATGGGCCTGATGATCTGGAACCGAACCAAGGAGCTGGGTCTGGTGAAGAATTAAGAAGAAGAAGAAGGAGCTTGGGGTTCGGTCTTCCTTCTCCTCTTCTCCTCTTCCTCTTCTCTCTTCTCTCTCTCTCCCTTTGTCTCTTCTCTCCCTCTGTATTTTAACACAGACAAAGAAAGAAAATAAAAAAAAAAAAAGAAGAAAAAATAGCCAAAACGACGTCGTTTTGGCTATTCGGGCCAATTTCGAGCCAACAAATTCAAGCTACCGGCCATTTCTCCGTAAATGTAATGATGAAACTTATTTCATATTCACCCAAAAAAAGTTGTCACCACTGAAGTGACCAATATTCTCTGGGTGTATTTTAGAAAGAGTTATATTAAATCAGGTTTCAGTTTTCAGAAAATAATTTTCAGAAAATTTTACTTTTTTATTTTTCGTATTTTAATATTTTTAATAAATTTTTTAAATATTTTAAGTAATTTTTTTTTAATTTTTAGATACACCTAACGTAAATACACTTAAAAAGTATAATATTTATGAAAAAAATATTTAAAAAATACACTAAGGCCTAGTTTGGGATCTACTATATAATCCATCTTTTTATCTTTTTATCTTTTTTTCATCATATCACCTCTCTACTTTTCTGCACATCTTTTCGTAAAAAGACAAAAAGTGCACTTTTTTAGGACACCCCAAACCAACCCTAAATACAAAAAAATACAAAAAAAGAAAAGAAAAGAAAATTCAGTACATTTTTCATATTTTTGTGTATTTATTAATTTTTAAAAAATATTTTTTCATAAATATTTTACTATTTAGATACATCTAAGTAAGGTGCATCTAAAAAAGTAAAAAAATTACTTAAAATTTGTTGGCTTTTTGGCTTTCGAAGGGTATTTTTATAAATGCGAGCGTGCCAGTAAGGATTGAAAAATCCTTACAGATTAAATTCAAGCCAATTATCAAGCGATTGTGTTGACGGTTCTTTTGCCTCAACAAAGAGGACTTCAAAATTGCCAAAGTGTAGAAAAAAGAAAAATTAAAAGAAGAAAGGGAGATGGAGAAAGACGATTGAGTGAACAATGTAATAATTACTTACCTCTACTCCTATGCTTCGAAAAGGAAGTGCATGAAATGCTTCGAAATGAAAGTGCTGAAAATAAATGCTTCGAAATATAAATCTATGTTAAACTACTCCTAAGATAAGAAATATTGAAATCAACTGTCTTTGATTTGAGTTCTGGCTCCTTTATAATGTAACCATTAATGGCTATTTATAGAGGAAAAAATACAGCAATAACTACTTAGTAACTACCCATTTCTTCCATCTTCATTCTTGTCTTACCATGTGCCCTTCCACTCATCCACTTTGTCCTTCATATTCTCCATCATCTCTATAATTTCTTTTAACTTCCAATGAATAAGAGGATGCCACGTGTCCTACAATTATATAAATAATAAAAATTACAGATTTATGGTGCTAACAAAATTTTAAAAATATTAACTAAAACTAAAAAATATGAAAAAAAAAAAAAACTCAATTCTTAAAAAATTAAATTCAAAAAACTAAAACCAAAACTAGTCCGGTTTATTTAAATCAAGGCGTCTATGCAGTAGCGTGTGACATAAGCAGTGTCGGCCAACGCTAGTTCGGTTGTTAAAATGTATGTAGTCATTTACCATTATTTAGTTTTTATTATTTGATTATTTTATTTTATAAATTAGTCCCTATCCTTTGAAGAAGATTTTCTAAATGCATTACTCTCTAAGTAAATAAAAAAATAAAAAAAAAAAGCTCATTTTGATTTACTCTTAAACGTTTCTTGGAGCATGTTTTAACATATGATTTTGAATAATGTTATATGTACCAATTAATGTACACATTAGTGTATTAACAGATGATGTGTCATCATTTGTATGATTTTGGGTATTTGTAACTTGTATAATAAATGTAATCACTAATAATATCATAATACTAGTTGGTACACTAGTATATACACTAATTGGTGCATTTAGTACCACCGTATTGATTTTGTAATTACAACTTTTACAATGGATCTCATTAAATAAAAATGTTGGGAAATAGGAAGCTCCATTTTACATTTTTATTCAGTTTTTACGACTTGCAAAACACATATGCTGTCTGAGAAGGAGATTTATGAGCTAGAAATGGGCCGAGGTAAAGGCCGAGCAAGTTGGAGGCCCAAGGGTGAATTGGGCCGGGATAACCTTGGATCTGCTCGGAGTTGGGGCTGCTCGAACCTGGACCTGCACAGGTCGTAACTGTGCAACTTGCGTTGCTCGGCCAAAGGCAAGCACCGTTAGCTCGGCGGAGAAGCTTGTGCCAGAAGCCCGGCGGGAAGGCCTTTGGTTGACCGGTATGACCAATCTCAAGCTTGGCTTCGCCGGAATGCAGCTGAGCACGGCTGGGAAGGAGCTCGGTTCTTGGAGCACTTGGACATGAAGCACAGCATGGCCGTTGACAGCTGAGATGGTGCAGCCCGGCTGCCGAGCTCCCAGTAGAGTGGGCTGGCAGTTGGGTTAGGTGATGCTCAGCATGATTTGTGCTGACAGATGTGATAGCAATACCACGTGTCGAGAGATCACTGGGAGTAGATTTGGGGCGTAGAGGGTATATAAGCATGTCTGCGCTCCCCATACGGGGACGGACAATTTCTGGTAAGAGAAATACTTACACTCAACACTCTCCTCTCTCTCTCTATCTATCCCAAGGTGTGTGCTAACTTGATCGTCGGAGGGGTTTTCCTTCCGGCCGCACATCGCCGGGTAGCTCACTGCCGTTGTCCTCGCAGGTGATCGGATAGCGACGGAGCTTGGAAGAAAGGAGTACGGGCTCGCCGGAATATTTGCTCCCCGTACAATTGGCGCCGTCTGTGGGAACTTTGCAGACAACCTTGTCTTCTAGACTCATCTGATCGCCTCGCATGGCGAACAACGACGAGATTTCGTTGTCCGCCATTGATGGAGTTACCCCGGAGTCAGGCAGACGAAGAGAAAGACATCCCGCCATCCTTCCAATGGCGGACCTGGAGACATTCCCAGGAGGACAGTCGGGAGACGCGCAAGATAAGCGCGGAAGAAGTTATGGTCATTCACGGAGTCCAGACGGTCATCGGCGGCAGAGAGAATCACATGCGAGACGTCTGGAACACAAGCTCAGGGACCAGGACGCCGTCATCCGGTGAATGGCGGCGGAGATGGAGAAGCTGAAGCGGCATGTCAAAGGGAAGGGTGTAGCTGGAGAGGGAGACCACAATGAGCGCACCCAACCCCGTTGTTCAGGCAGTCAGAGTCAGCGCCACACTCCGTCCATTTCTATTACCAGAAGTTACAAGGTTGGTGATTCCGATGTGCGTGCAGAGAAGTCCAGTGCGCAAGATAGCATTTACCAGCCCTCACGTCCGGCGACGACGTCGAGGTACTCTTATTCCGCACGATCAGAGGATTTGCGGGCAGTCTTAAAGGAACGGGCTCGTCGGCGGGAGGCTCAAAGGGTGCCGGCGTTCCAGCGGTTATCCTATGGGGTTCACGCCAGCGAGGAGGTCGGAATGCCTTCACCCCGCCTAGCAGCGCCACTCCTTCTAGATACAGACTTGGCAAGATTGAGCGCCACCCCTTTCTCCCTGAAGATAGAAACAACGCCGCTTTCGGCAGGCTTCCACCAGCCTAAATTCACGCTCTACGATGGAAAAACCGATCCCTACATGCATGTAAGCCACTTTCGACAGGTCATGGCCGGACATAGGCGGAATGACGCCCTTATGCGCCTTATCTTCCCGTCAAGTTTAGGCGAACTGGGCTTGAAATGGTTCGAGAGGTTGCCGGAGGGAAGCATTGAAAGGTGGCATCAGTTGGCTGAAGCCTTTGTGACGTGCTTCAAAACTAACACAAAAACACCGAAGGAAGTTGACCACCTACTGAGTGTCAAGATGGAACCGAGCGATACATTAAAGGCATACAACTCCAGATATTGGGAGACCTTCAACGAAACCTTGGATTGCCCGGTCAACCTTGCAATAACACAGTACAAGCGTGGTCTCCCGGTCAGACATAAACTGCGGGACTCGCTTACCATGCACCAGCCGACGTCCATGGGCAAGCTCATGCAACGCATCAATGAGCATATCCGAGTTGAGGATGATGCGTCAGCATCTACCGCAAAGGCAACTCCGGTAGCAACAGACAAGAAGGCTGGAAAACTGCACGCGGTCGGACAAGAGTCCAACCGATCAAGTGACCGCGCTGAGGAATCGGACCGTGGCTCAAATCGCAAAAACCGGGGTAGGGGACGTCGTAATGACCGGGATGACTACCCCCGGGATGACGTAGCCGATGCAAACAGAAGTTTAAAAGCAAGGACATGCATCACCACGGTTTTTAAGATTCCAATCTATCGTATACTAAGTGAAATCCGTGACGAGGAGTATGTCCGGTTTCCTACTAAGTTAGGTGACGGACATAAGGGCTTTAATCCGAGATACCGCTGCACGTTTCACCGGGAGCGAGGCCACCGGACAGAGGATTGTTTGCCTTTGAGGCAACACTTGGAAGAGCTAGTCGCAGCCAGTAAACCAAGACACGAGCAAGACAAACGGTAGAGCTGACACCTGGACTTTTACATTGATGGAGGCGTGAGGGCAAATCAGCTCCGGTTGACCCACGGGGACTGGATGACCGAGATGCGCCTCCACAAGGGTTTGTTAATGTCATCCACGGCATAGTGGAACCGGCGCATGTATGCGAGCTCCGAGGTATGATCAAGAAGGCAGAGCACATGAGAGAAGTTTTGTCGGTTCAACCTGTGATCAAGAGGGGAAAAACGGAAGAGAAGGATGTGATCAGTTTCTTCTCTAGAGACCTAGAGCGCGTTCAGACGCCACACAACGATGCCCTAGTGGTTATACTCCGTGTCAAAGAATTTGATGTCAGACGGATCTTGATCGATCAGGGAAGCTCGGTCGAGATTATGTACTACGACGCTTTCAAACAGCTCAAGCTCCGAGATACGGATTTGGCCTCGGCAACTTCGTCACTGGTTGGTTTCAACTCACAACCGGAGTGGCCTTTAGGAAAGATTATCCTGCCGGTCAAAGCGGGATTCGTGGTCAAACAAGTGGAGTTCTGGGTGTTACAGGTGCCATCTACTTATAATTTGATCCTTGGAAGGGGATGGCTTCACACTATGCAAGCCGCGGCGTCGACCTACCATCAGGTGATGAGATTTCCTCGGCTATGGGGGCAATCGAGGAGGTCTGGGGCGATCAAGTCATGCCGAAGCAATGCTTCGTGGCTGTCAACGGGAGCCGGGTTGCCAAAGGCTTCGTTGAAATGATTGAGGGACCGGAGGACCGGGGAGTCCTGAGGATGTGGGCACTAAGGCCGAGGACAAAGCCGTCGAGGAATTGATGGAGGTGCGAATTGATACAGAGCATCCAGACAAGTTCTTCTTGCTCGGCTCCAGCCTTACAACCCAGGAAAGGACCGAGATGGTTGAGTTTTTGATGGCCAACATCGAAGTCTTTGCATGGTCGCCTTACGACATGCCCGGTCTCGATCCAAGTTTCATTTGCCATCATCTTAATGTCTTCCCTGGAGCCAAGCTGGTCATCCAGCGAACAAGGAGATCGGCGCTGCATCACGCCGAGGTAGTTGCAGAGGAAGTGAAAAACTTGCTTGAGGCACGAGCAATTCAGGAAGTACACTACCCTCGGTGGATTTCAAACACAGTTGTTGTACCAAAGAAGAATGGGAAGTGGCGAGTTTGTGTCGATTACAAGACCGTCAACCGAGCATGCCCAGAAGACAGCTTCCTTCTGCCTAGAATAGACCAACTCGTGGACTTAACGGCTGGACATAACAGGCTCAGTTTCTTGGACACTTACCGCGACTACCATCAGATCGCCATGCATGGGCCCGACCGAGAGATCACTTCATTCACTACACCAAGGGGACTCTTCTGCTACCGAGTCATGCCTTTTGGTTTGAAGAACGTCGGGGCAACTTTTCAAAGGATGGTGACCAAGATGTTCGCACCTCTGCTAGGCCGGACAATGGAGGCTTATATTGATGATATGGTGGTTAAGAGCCGGCATCAAGCAGACCATTTGTCTAACTTGGCCGAGATGTTCGCCATTCTCGAAAAGCACAAGCTACGCCTGAATGCGTCTAAGTGTGCCTTCGACGTGGGATCCGACAAATTTTTGGGGTTCCTAGTCACGAACCGAGGTATCGAAGCAGACTCTACACAAATCCGAGCCGTGCAAAAGTTAAAACAGCCCAGCTCGGCCAAGGACGTGCAGCATCTGGCTGGAATGGCCGCCGCGCTTAACCGTTTTATAAGCCAGTCATCAGATCGCTGCCGCCCTTTCTTTCAAGCCTTGAAATCAAAGTTCTCATGGGACGAGGAGTGTGACCGGGCTTTGGCCGAGCTCAAGGAGTATTTGTCTTCAGCGCCACTGTTGGTTACACCAAAGCCCGGCGAGGAACTCTATCTTTATCTGGCCGTTTCACAGCATGCAGTCAGTGCGGTGCTTGTCCGGGCTGAAGGGATCAAGCACCTTCCTATCTTCTACGTCAGCAAAACCTTGCTACCGGCAGAGTCGAGATACTTGCTGCTGGAGAAACTCGCATTGGCATTGATGATGGCCTCAAGAAAGTTGGCCCACTATTTCCATGCCCATACCATCATCGTTTTGACCGAGTTCCCCCTCAAGGCTTTGTTCGAACGGGCGGACTTCTCGGTCGGATTCTCAAGTGGGCGGTCGAATTGGGACAGTTTGATGTGAAGTTCCAGCCGCGCACTGCCATAAAAGCCCAGACCTTGGCCGATTTTGTTGCTGAATTTTCACCTGAAACTCATCTGGTATGCCCGGTCGATATTGCCGCGACAGGAGCAGAGGTGAATGTAAGCCCAACCGAAATACAACAGCTTGGCGGTTTTGGTGACGCGGAACTTGCGCGCCCCGCCGAAGCACCTTCAGCTAGTAGGATACCACAGCCCGGCGACGTGACTACGGAATTGGGCATCACCAACCAACCTGATCTGTCCGACAGCGCATCACCAAGGGGGGAAGAAGTGGAACCGATCACAACAGAGCATGCGGCCGGTATAATACCGCAACCTGGCGATTCGCCTACGGACTTAGGCATTATGGATCAACTTGCTGAGTCCGGTGCCGAATCGCCAAGGGGGGCTGAAGTGGAACCGCTCAGCACAGAACTTGAAACCGAACAGCCGAGCAACCATGATCCCATCAACCCTCAAGCCTCCCAGGACCCTTCAGAATGTTGGAAGCTGTTTGTGGGGGAGATGTGGAAACTTTTTTGTGATGGAGCATCAAACCGTCACGTGCCGTGGGGGCTGGGTATTGTTCTGATTTCACCTGACGGACTTACTATCGAACATTCCATCACCCTTGGCTTCCCCGCATCCAACAATGAGGCCGAGTACGAGGCGCTTTTGGCCGGGCTCAAAAGCGCGCCTCAGATGCAAGCATCCGAACTAATGGTTTACAGTGATTCTCAGCTTGTGGTTAACCAAGTTTCTGGGGTTTATGAAGCAAAGGATGACAAAATGATGAAGTACCAGACTCTGGTTAGGGACCACATCAAGCGATTTCAGGCGATCAGGGTCTAACAGATTGGCCCGAAGAAAACGCCGAGCAGATGAGTTGGCCGGCCTTGCTTCTCTATGGTCGACAGCACATCTCCCAACCCTCTTTTGATTGAATTCCTTCCGAGGCCCAGCATTGAGGAAACCGGGCAGACAAAAGTACTCTGTGCCGAGCTAGGTCCTTCTTGGATGGACCCTATCATCCTTTTTCTCAGAGAATGGACCCTTCATGCCGACAAGAAGGAAGTGCACAAAGTGCGGGTGAAGTCAGAGCGGTTTTGGCTCTCTCCATCCGGCGCTTTATACAAAAAGTCTTTCACCGGTCCCTACCTGAAGTGTGTGCACCCGAGCAGCGTGGAGGCCCTCCTGTACGAAATTCACGAAGGCATCTGTGGCAGTCACATAGGGGCAGGTCCTTGGCCTACCGAGCTATTTCGCAAGGCTACTGGTGGCCGTGCATGCAAGCCGACGCACAGAAGTATGTTCGTAAGTGTGAGAAGTGCCAGAAGTTTGCTCATCAGATCCACCAGCCAGCCAGGGAACTCCTTCCCCTCACCAGCCCTTGGCCCTTTGCAATGTGGGGGCTAGATATAGTGGGGCCGCTCCTAACAGCACCAGGCAACCAGAAGTTCTTCATCGCGGCCACAGACTACTTCACTAAATGGGTTGAAGCAGAGCCTTTGGCAACAATCAAGGAGAAAGACGTGAAGCGGTTTGTCTGGCAGAATGTGGTCACGCGGTTTGGCGTCCCCAAAATTCTGATCTCTGATAACGACACCCAATTTGACGGCCGCCTATTCAGGGGGTTCTGTGAAGATTTGAAGATTGAATTCTACAACTCTACTTCGGCTTACCCGCAGTCCAACGGTCAAGCCGAGGCTTCGAACAAGACCATTCTTGATGGACTGAAGAAGAGGCTTAAGAAAGCCAAAGGAAAGTGGGCTGAGGAGCTCCCCAGTGTCCTTTGGGCATATCGAACAACCCCGCGGTGATCTACTGGGGAAACTCCTTTTGCTTTGGCATATGGCATGGAGGCGGTCATCCCTTTGGAAGTTGGTATGCCCACCCTCAGAAGTGAAAGTTTTGAGCCCGAGCTGAACGCCGAAGCCATTGCCTTGGAATTGGACCTAGTGGAAGAACGCCGGGAAAAGGCTCCCATCCATGTGACCGCCTACCAACAAGAGCTTTCAAGGAAATACAACAAAACCGTGCACCCTAGACCGTTCAAAGTAAGTGATTGGGTCTTGAGGAAGGTCATGGGCAATACCCTGGTGCCAGGTGAAAGCAAACTAGGGGCAAATTGGGAAGGACCCTACAAGATAACCGGTTTGGCGGGCAAGGGGGATATCACTTGGAGGACTTGGATGGTAGAGGAATACCCCGGCCATGGAATGCAGCCAACCTCAAGCTGTATTATTTCTAGCTTTTGCTTTCTTTTTGTGCAAAGGAATTTTTTGCCTCACACTTCATGTAATATTCATTTTTGTCAATATATAGAAGTGACTCCTCTTTGCCTTAGCATTTTTATTGTTGCTTTGAGTTTGAGATTTTCAACCGAGATGATTTACTCCGATTGAAAGAGTTGATGTTTTGCTCAACTTAGGTATTCTCAACCGAGATGATTTACTCCGATTGAAAGAGTTGACGTTTTGCTCAACTTAGGTATTCTCAACCGAGATGATTTACTTTGGTCGAAAGAGTTGATGTTTTGTTCAACTTAGGTATTCTCAATCGAGATGATTTACTCCGGTTGAAAGAGTTGATGTTTTGCTCAACTTAGGTATTCTCAACCGAGATGATTTATTCCAGTTGAAAGAGTTGATGTTTTGCTCAACTTAAATATTCTCAACTGAGATAAGTTGCTCCGGTTGAAAGAGTTGATGTTTTGACCTAGGCATGCTCAACCGAGATGTTTATTCCGGTTTAAAGAGTTGATGTTGCACTCAGCTTTGGATTTACTACCGAGATGATTTATTCCGGTTGACTATGCTAATTGTTTATTCAAACCGAGAAGTCTTTGCCGGTTAATTAAGTTGAGCAAGACGTTTAATGTTGCCGAAGTATTTTGTCCGGTTGAGGTTACTCAGCTAGAAGACCGCGCAAACACTTGAAGAAAATTCAGCTTTTTCATTGATGATAGAAATATGTACAAGAGGTGGGGCAGACAGCCCGGTTACATATGCAGAGCAAAAAGAAAGAAAACAAAGAAAACTACACTAGGGGGGAAAGGTTATTGAATTCGTCGCCAGCTTCCTCCAGGTTGATCGGTAGGGTTTGGTCTTGGACACCGGTCGCAGTTTGGCTGGGCTGCACCTGCTCGTGGCGGTCCTCGCCCTCAACGTCTGCCTCGGCTTCTCCTTCAAGTCCTTCATCGGCCTTAGCCTGCAACGCGCTGAAGACGTCGTTGGCATATGGCACGAGATAGGTCGGTAGGAAGACGGCCGTAGGGAGGCAGACACGTCGGTGTCAGGACCTTGGCCGAGTTGAGTGCAGGCAGCCTTCCAACCGGCTTTAAAGTAGATGTCCTGGGTGGCAAAGACTTGCTTTTTGTAGTTATCCTCGGCCTCCTTGAAGTCGGCATTATTTTCATCCTCCAGCTCTTTCTCCCTAGACTTCTTTAATGCATCCAGCTCGGCCTGGAGCTCATCCCTCTTTTCTCGGCATCCCCTAGTTGGCCGAGCAACCTGCTGTTGTCGGCATTGGCAATTTCGAGTGAAGACTTTGCTCGGCCAAGCTCGGTTTGAAGACTTTGGACTTAGCTGGCAGTGTCATTAGCCCTCTGCCGTAGTCGATGAATTCGCTCCAAGACCAAGTGTTGCTTCTGGATGGCCTGCAATAAAGATTGATCAGAGAGGAAACCGTGCAAACACTTGTGAAAATTTGAAAAGAAGTTTGAGACTCTTACCCTGGTCATGGACTTCACGGCCGATTTCACCAACCGGGTGTCAGAGACGTGGTCGCTGCCGACCACGTCGCTCGGCAGGAGAAGGGCTTTTGAAAGGTCAAAGGCGAGCAGGTGTTCCTTATCGCCCTTGACGGAAGCGTTTGCCGGGATGTCTTTACCCCGGTGCTTTAGCTGCGGTCGCCATGCTGGTGTTGGGTCAACCGTGACAGCGGGTTGCTTGGTGTTTAGCTCGGCAACCAGCTCAACAGATGGGTCTGCGCGAGGTCTTTTTCCAGCTTGGCGGGTTTCTTGGCTGGCTTGCCCGGCTACTGGAGATGCTAAGGCAACCACGGCGCCGCTGGATTGACCGACCGTTGGAGAGCGGGTGATGATGCTCGGTATCTCGGTTGAAGTTGCTGTGAGGAGGTTCTTGATACGGCTTCGTTTTGCCATCTCTTGTTCTTCGGTTAACCGGATTAGGGGCACGTCCGGTAGAGTTGGGTCTGGAGGAGGTGATGGAGCACGGAGAAAGTCTGTGACCTTACTCCGGCGTGGAGCTGAGTACCAGTATGTTGGAGTGTAACCGAGCAGCTCGTTGCAATCACGGTGGCGGTAGCGGAGCACGGTCCGGATGGCTTCTTCGTTGGGGTAGTAGTAGTTGGCTTGTAAGGCTTGGATCGCTGCAAAGGAAAACAGAAAAATGTTAAGTACAGATTAGTGAAGAGAAACAAAGCGACCGGGCAAGTTAGCACGGCTTACATGTCTCGCCGAAATTCTTACTAATGTGCCAGCCCGGCACGTCGGCTGTTTCGTAGTTGCCAAACACCCAGAAGAAGTCGTCATCGTGCAAGTCTTTGTCTGGGGTGCCTTTCACTATTTTTTCTTTGCCCGGCCTAATCTTTAAGTAATAGGCGAGGCCATCACCGGTGTGCCCAAGGGTGTATTGTCGCAGTATCTCGGCTAAACCTAAATTTGTGCCTAGCCGGTTGTTTAACTCGTGCACGCCATTGATTATTCGGTAGGTGTTGGTTGAGACTTGGGTGGGTGCTAGCCCGGTGCGGCGTAGGAATTCGGTCATAAGTGGGTTGACCGGGAAGCGGAGGCCACCTTCAATTATAAACAGTACGGTGAAGGGGCACTGGTCTAATCTGCCCCAAGGGGTGGTCTCAATCTCGGCGAGCTCTAAGTGGACATTGGCCGGGATGCCGTACTCCTCCCTGAATGCGGCCAGAGCAGCCAGAGTATCAACAAGGAAGCGGAATTTCCCCATGTGTGCCCGACTAATTTAGCTAGGCTGAGGTGGTTTGGCACAGACTAGGGATTGATGGCTGCTCGGTCCTTGAGAGCCTTGGTTACGGTCTGTGGTCCCCTTGGACTCTGCAGGAAAAGGATGGCAAGTGTAAGAGGGAGCGCGGTCGCGCAAAGCGAGCTTGACTTTAGCTCGGTCATGAAGCGTGCCAAACCACCTCGGTCGTAAAGGCTAACCAAGGAGCTCGGTCGCCCAAGCGGACCAGATGTTAGCCCGGTCGAGCGGCCAAGTCCTTTGGCTATCCCGGTTTCTACTAAGGTTGGGACAAACAGGTTATTTGCTCGGTCTGAGTGATTTTTTAGATCAAAGGAGGACCTGGAGCCCGGTCCGCCCCAGATCTTCAATGTTCATTAGGGAAAATGAAGAACAGCAAGGAGAGTTAAGGGTTTGGGACGATTTTAGGTGCCTATGTCCTAAAAACTATGTATTTAGTGCCCTAATATGTGAAATACCAAATGAAATAACAGCAAAGAGGAGTTGAAGGACTTACCAGTGAAGGGCAGTGACTTCTTCTTCGAACACAAGCTTAGGAAGGACAAGGGAGGAAGGGCAGCAGCTCTGGAGCGCTTGAAATGGAGGAAGAACAGTAAGCTTGAAACGGAGGAAGATGGGGCATGTATATAGCCCCAAGGGCCGCCAAAAAATTTTGAATGCCAACGGATGGCTGGGTTGGCTACTTGAAGGCCAATGGGAGATTAACACGTGTCAACATTAATGGCAGCGTCAGAATTGAAGAGACATGAAGGTCAGATGAGGCGTCGACCGGACAAGTCAAGAGACAGGAAGGTCAGAGGAGGCGTCGACCGAGCAAAACAAGGAACCGAGCGCGAAAATTGGCCCGGTTGGCTTCTTGCAAATTGTGAACCGAGGAAGATATTATCCCGGTTGGAATATATAATCCCAGTCACGCTTACGCGGAAGAAATTAAGGGGCAATTGAGAGGGAGATTTATGAGCTAGAAATGGGTCGAGGTAAAGGCCGAGCAAGTTGGAGGCCCAAGGGTGAGTTGGGCCGGGATAACCTTGGATCTGCCCGGAGTTGGGGCTGCTCGAACCTGGACCTGCACAGGTGGTAACCGTGCAACTTGCGTTGCTCGGCCAAAGGCAAGCACTGTTAGCTCGGCGGAGAAGCTTGTGCCAAAAGCCCGGCGGGAAGGCCTTTGGTTGACCGGTATGACCAATCTCAAGCTTGGCTTCGCCGGAATGCAGCTGAGCACGGCTGGGAAGGAGCTCGGTTCTTGGAGCACTTGGACATGAAGCACAACATGGCCGTTGACAGCCGATATGGTGCAGCCCGGCTGCCAAGCTCCCAGTAGAGTGGGCTGGCAGTTGGGTTAGGTGATGCTCAGCATGATTTGTGCTGACAGATGGGATAGCAATACCACGTGTCGAGAAATCACTTGGAGTAGATTTGGGGCGCAGAGGGTATATAAGCATGTCTGCGCCCCCCATACGGGGACGGACAATTTCTGGTAAGAGAAATACTTACACTCAACACTCTCCTCTCTCTCTCTATCTATCCCAAGGTGTGTGCTAACTTGATCGTCGGAGGGGTTTTCCGGCCACACACCGCCGGGTAGTTCACCGCCGTTGTCCTCGCAGGTGATCGGATAGCGACGGAGCTTGGAAGAAAGGAGTACGGGCTCGCCGGAATATTTGCTTCCCGTACACTGTCATACTTATTTTTCGTCAAAAAATCAATTCCAATCACTTTAATAAAGTCATTAGAAAAGTCAAAAATAAAAAAAATGTCAAACAAATTAAAAAATTAATAAGATAAAATGTCACATCTAAATCATAATAATTTTATTTTTTTTCTCTTACAAAAGTCAAAAAGTCCATCCTAAACGAGATTTTTTAGTCTCAGACTAAAATAGTCAAAAAGTCAAAAAATCAAAAAGTTAACCCACATCCAAACGAAAGCTAACTTTTTTAAGTATCAACTTATTTGTGAGTCTATTATAAATAAATAAATTAGGTTATAATCAAGTGAGAAGTCTCAGGTTTAATTCACTACTATCTTTGATTTTTGAGGCCACATTTAGGATTTATATTTGATAATTATTCAGTATGTATGAGATAGAAAATTACACATACATGGTAATTAAGCAAGGCAAAACCAAACGTCCTTAGGTAATAACAATAATAATAATCAAATTAAGGTAGTAATTGGCCACACACACACATACTCTCTTCTTCTGTTTCTTTTTTTTTTTTTTTTTCTTTTTTTAGGGGACCTAATTCATCTTTCTCTTTGTTCAAATTATTATACCATATGTAAGTCGTTTTACTAGTTCATGTCTGTCCTATTATTGTTCCACATGTAATGCTAGTGAACTACCTTGGCAGGTTGTTTGTTGTCCACACCAAGCATTAGTGTAATTATTATTTATTTATTTATTAACTATTGATGTGTTTGGTAAAATTTTTGAAATTATTTATAATTTTTATTTTATTTTATGAATTTATTTGTATCAGACTGTTTGATACTGTTTATACTATGAGGTCAAAATAGTTTAAATAAGGTAAAAATAATAAGGGTAAATTACATTGACACCCCCTGAGGTTTATGTTTATTACAGTTCCTCCCTCACATTTGAGAAATTACACTGATCCCTTTGTTAATTTAATTTTATGTATAATGATCATTACGGTGAGAGGGGAACTGTTATGAAACTTTAAACCTCAGGAAGGGGGATGTAATTTTCAAAGGTGACGGGAGAACTGTAATAAATATAAACCTCAGGGGGTGTCAATGTAATTTACCCAAATAATAATTATTTAAAAATTTGATAATCACAAATTTTGATTTGTGATTATCAATTCTTTTAAGAAAATTGCATCAAACATATATGCCCTGTATGGAAGTGTGAGCATAAGACTAGTCGGCTTAAGTTCGAACCATGAAGTATATATATATATATGCTAAAATTGAAGTATGAGGGAGAACTGTAAAGAAAACGAAAGAAAAAGTAAAAAAATATTTTTTTCAATTTGTACGAGCACGAAATATTGTCCTCGTATAATCCTGTCGATCAAGATTGCGCTCCTCCGTACGACGTCGCTTTACTCCCTGAAAACACAAATGTGAGCTAGCCGGCGGGTGTGTGCCGGATACCTCTCCTATGCCTAAGTCAGCAAAATAGACAAATAGACAAAAAGCTTTGTGTATTCGGGAATCAAAGTTGTGTTACCTCTCCATAGGTGATGTTGTGAGCTTTTATAGGTTCCGCGTGGCACAATCTCAGTAGGACTTTTACTCCTCCATGTAGAGTCCTCCTAGGATTCACACTCCTGAAAGATAATACTTATCCTTCAACACCCCCCTCACTGCTTAAACCAAGTGAGATGGTTTTACCTCGGTAGGATGACCATACGACCGAGATAACATTGCCATGCTAAACTGGCTGGTATGACCGAGCTAACTGCCAGCTCGGTTCTTCCTTTCCTCGCTTCTACCTCGGCTTCACATGCCAAGACCGAGCTATCCGTAAAAGGGTTGGACCGAGCTAACCAAGAACAAAAGTCCCGAAGAAGGCTCAGCATACCTCGGTTTAAAGATTATGACCGGGCTAACCATTCTGGCCGTGGCGACCGAGATAACAACAAGGCCTTCTGGGACCGGGCTAACGTCAAGGCCACTTTTACTCCACCTTTCTTACTACGGCCCACAACGGCCCATTACCTAGCTCGGCCCAATTTATACATATAAATTACCTTCTCAATTGCCCCTTAATTCCATCTGCACAGCATGATAGGGATTACCTGTTACCAGTCGAGCTAAAAAGTTTTAGCCTTACGACCGAGCTAAACTCTTAAGCCTTTCCAGTCGAGCTAAAAACTCCTTAGCCTTTCCAGCCGAGCTAAATTCATACCGGGCTCTACTTGCCTGGTCAAAACGTCTCTTCAATCACAGCAACTGAATCGCTTCTCATTCCAAGGACACGTGGCATGCTCTCATTGGCTTAAGGCAGCTGTCACGCCGTCTTCGTACCTCGTGTTTTTTTAACAGTCCCGCCCAAATTTTTGGGGCTTTTCACCAAAACCCTTTCGTTCTTTTTTGAATCGAACTCACACTATTCATCTCCTTCTCTCTTTCTCATTTTCATTTTTCCTCAACTTTGCTTCTGAAAAAGCTCTTGTTCTTAGTTGCTGCCGTTGCTCCCATCTTCTAGCCTCTTCCTCTTGACTTGGTAAGCTACTCAAATCTGTTCTGTTTTTTCTTGTTTTCACCTTTGTTTTAATCTGTAGCATATCGTTAATGTGCTTTTGCAAAACACATTTTTGCTTTTTCTTGCCTTTTCTGGGAAAAACCTTATAAGAACCACTTGAATTCGCAAAATAAACTGAGAAACATTGGTTTTGATCTAAAATCAACATGTAACCGAACTAGGAAGTTGTTTGTAGCCAATGTCAGTCTAGCCGGACTAACCAACCGAACTAACTCTTCATGCTATACTTGTAGTTTCAACAAGTCAAACCATCTTTTCACTTAATTTAGCCGAGCTATCGATCCGTACTAGGTTTGTGCAACAGTATGCTTGAAAGTTGCAACCACGATCGAGCTACAACTTGGGGCTAAACCAGCTTTCTTAGTTCAGACCGAACTAAGAATGCTGCCCCTAGAGGCTCAACCAAGCTAACAAATCCTTTGTTAAAACCGAGTTAACAGACCCCTTGCTCAGACCGAGCTAAGACACGAAGCATTTCACATAGCCGAGCTAGGACTTCATTTATCTTGCCTGTGTTCTTTTTAGCACGGTCCGACGATCTGTGCTTAACACCTTTGTTTTTCACTTTACAGACTTAGGTTGCCCAGACACTCCTCTGAGCGCTCAATCGAGCTACTCAGCACTATTCTTCGACCGAGCTAACACTCGAGTATAATTTATTCATAACTTAAACCACAAATGGGAAAGTATAGGTTTTTAGTTAACTCACCTGGTGCAATGGCTGAATTTCGTAAGGACTACCAAATCCTAGATGATGTCCACCTTTCACTAGCCGAGCTAGACACCATCTCCTGGGGAAAGCAAGGTTTTGTCCCATTTAACGTTATTTCAATCGTAGAGTGCGGTCTACGTTTCCCTGTATAGCCCCTCCTCTGTGAATTCCTTAGGCAAACCAAACTCTGCCCTACCCAACTTTCTACCAATTCCTACCGTATAATAAACGGCATTGTCGCGCTAAATCACCGGGCTGGCCTTAACCTCGGCCTAGCCGAGCTCTTTCATCAATACTCCCTAGGTTCGACCGAAGATGGCTGGGTTTACTACTTACGAATATGGCGCCGGCGTGAAAAAATAATAAAGGATACTCGGGATAAAGACGTGAACGATGATGATTTTTTCTAGGTATCTGGGAATTTTGAAGACCACCAAGCCCAGATCCCTGGCCACAGAATAAATTGGAACAAGGGTGTAGCCGGTAGGGTTACCTCGGCTGAATTCTACGCTTTTCTTTTACCTCGGTCTTAATATTCTGAACAGGACTAACCCATCTTTTTTCTTTTATGCAGATGTGAACTTTCTCAAGTCACAGTATAGTTATCCTGACTTAGACACTCTTCGCGTCGCGCTACGATATCCTACCAGAGGCTGGGCCGAGCTATTGAATTTTGAACCGACGTATAGATACAGCAGCAGGCGAAAGTCCAAGGTAACTGACTTCCTACTAGAAGCCTCTCCTGAACCAGACCCATCCTTGCCCCAAATCAATCTCATCCCACTAACTGCCGAACAAGAGATGGCCAAGAAGAGAGCCGTGCGAGCCTTTCTGACCGAAACAAATCCGACCGAGGTACCTCCAGCCAGTCAAACTCAAGAGACCGTGGTAGCTCTGCCAACCCACCAGCCTTCGTCATCGCGGCCAAGCAAGCGTGCTCGGACTTCCACAACCGAGCCACGCCTTGTTGATGAAGACGAAACTGTGGTTCCACAAACCACTCCTCCAAGCCCTCCACCGAGCCCAGAACCGGAGCGCTCTGACCGAGCTACCTCCTCCAAGTGGGCTCCAAAAATCACTTTTCAAAACTGTGCTATCACGGATTCTGACTCAGTGGTCGCAGAAAAAAACCATATGATGGCATTCAACCTGGCTAAAGGTGTGTGCCTTCCAGCCGACATGAGGCACCACGACCACCTGACGGAGTTGAAGGCCTTTCGCTTGTCCACAAAATCGATGGTGCTGGTAAGTTGCCCTTTTGCTTTCTTTCTTTTTTTCTCAAGAAATTTTTCCAACTTTCACCTCGGTTATATTGAAGAAAGTGTCTTACCATCCTTTTGCAGGCCATACCAAAAAACCACATCGCTCATAAGCGAGTGTTGGAACTTAGGAAAACAGCAAGGCAGGCCATGGCAGAGGCTGAAGCAAAAATGACCGAGCTAAAAGAGTCCCAACAAAAGACGGCTAAGCTAGAGGCCGAGGTAACCCGTCTGACCGGACTAGTTACCTTGGCTAACACTGATAAACAAAGGCCCTGACCGCGATGAAAGATAAATACCTACGCGAGCTGGCCAAGCTCGAAGGAAAAAAAAAAAAGCCGAAATAACAGAGCTTGAGAAGAAGCTAGAGGATGTAGAGGACTGGGGCTTTAAAGAGGGTGAAACCTTATACAATAAGCAGTGTGAAGCTGCAAAGGATCTCTTCTTTAAATGCGGGTGGAGGGGTGCCGTGGTGCAGCTCAGTTATGGGCCTGAGACCGAGGTCTTCAATCCTCCTCAGTACTTCATACCGAGCTCCCTGGCGAAGTATGCTGCTACTACTCAGCAACAATTTCTCGAAGCTTCGGACGATGAAGAAACTGAGCCCAATGATACCCCGATCGTCAATGATCCTGCCAATCAGTCAGCTCGGGCGGAGCCAACGGTGGAAAACCTGACTGTCGAACTACCAACTGAAACCGTGCTTCCAACCGAGACCATACTCCCGACCGAAACTGAGATTCCAACTGAAACCGGGCTGCGAGTTGAACTTGATGCTGATCTTGATGATCTGCTTGCCTGACTTTGCATTTCTCTTCTTTTTGCTTGATTTCTGTATTTTCTTTTCTTTGCTTTTGGACACAGATTGTAACCGGGCTGAGGCCCCACCCTTTGTACTTGCTTTGAATTTTCAATGAAGTCTACTTTTTTGTTCCAACTCTTATTTCGGTTGATCTCTATGCTTGTACTTTACTTTCTAACTGAAGTCTTGGATGAGGTACAACATTCTCTTGCCGAGATACTTTATCCCGGTCTTAACATTGCAACTATAAGTATACCTGCCAACCACTCTTTAGCCGAGATCTTTACCTCGGCTGAAGATTACCAAGAGTTGGTTTAATCCAGCCAACCACTCTTTAGCCGAGGTACTTACCTCGGCTGAAGAGTACAAACAGTTGGTTTAATCCATCCAACCACTCTTTAGCCGAGACCCTTATCTCGGCTGAAGAGTACTAAGAGTTGGTTTAATCCAGCCAACCTCTAGATTGGTTTTTCCAGCCAACCTAGAGTAAAGTGTTTGGTTATTCCGACCAAACGTCCTGCAGCCTGGATCCTTATCTTGGGCTTAGGAAGGGTGTTGGTTTTTCTAGCCAACCTCTAAGTTGGTTTTTCCAGCCAACCTAGAGTAAAGTGTTTGGTTATTCCGACCAAACGTCCTGCAGCCTGGATCCTTATCCTAGGCTTAAGAAGGGTGTTGGTTTTTCCAGCCAACCTCTAAGTTGGTTTTTCCAGCCAACCTCTAGTAAAGTGTTTGGTTATTCCGACCAAACGTCCTGCAGCCTGGATCCTTATCCTGGGCTTAGGAAGGGTGTTGGTTTTTCCAACCAACCGTGTTTTCAATGCCCCTAACTCACTAAAACAATTTTTACAGAATAAAACACTTATGTTGAAAAGAAAACTACTTGTTTTATTGGGGAAAAGAAAAAATTATAAGTATTCTGAAGAAAGGCTAAAAATAAAATAGTTTGAGATTGGCAGTGTTCCATGGCCTGGGAATTGCTTTGCCGTCCTCATCTTCTAAGTGGTATGCCCCTTTGCCAGCTAATCCAACCACTTTGTAAGGTTCTTCCCAATTAGGCCCTAACTTGCCATCTCCCGGTACCAAGGTGTTTCCCATCACTTTGCACAGTACCCAATCTCCGATATTGAATTACTTTGGATGCACCGTCTTGTTATACTTTTTGGACAACTCTTGTTGGTACGAGGCAATGTGAACCAGTGCTTTTTCTCTTCTTTCTTCGGCGAGGTCGAGTTCCAATGCTATGGCTTCTTCATTCAAGTCTGGATCAAAATTTTCGCTTCTGATTATGGGGAGGCCAACTTCCAGTGGGATTACTGTTTCCATGCCGTATGCTAAGGAGAATGGTGTTTCTCCTGTTGATCGTCGAGGTGTGGTGCGGTAAGCCCATAAAACAGAAGGAAGTTCCTCAGCCCACTTGCCTTTTGCCTTTTCTAACCTTTTCTTCAGTCCATCCAAGACAATCTTGTTTGATGCTTCTGCTTGGCCATTTGCTTGGGGATATGCCGGTGTAGAATTGTAGAACTCTATCTTGTATTCTTCACAAAAGCCTCTAAAGATTCTGCCGTCAAACTGAGTGCCGTTGTCTGATATTAGAGCCTTTGGTATGCCGAACCGAGTGATGATATTCTGCCAGACAAACTTCTTTACATCCTTCTCCTTTATTGATGCTAGTGCTTCTGCCTCCACCCATTTTGTGAAGTAGTCTGTTGCTGCAAGGAAGAACTTTCTGTTGCCGGGTGCTGTTGGAAGTGGTCCTACTATGTCCAAGCCCCACATTGCAAAAGGCCATGGGCTTGTTAGTGGTAGGAGCTCTCTAGCAGGCTGATGTATTTGGTGTGCGAACTTTTGACATTTCTCGCATTTCTTCACATACTTCTCCGAGTCTGCCTGCATGTATGGCCACCAGTATCCTTGCGAAATGGCTCTGTAAGCTAACGATCTTCCTCCTTGGTGGCTTCCGCACACACCTTCGTGTATCTCGAACAAGAATGCTTCCACTTTGCTGGGGTGAACACACTTTAGATAAGGTCCTGAGAATGATTTTTTGTACAATGCCATAGAAGAGGAGAGCCAAAATCGCTGCGACTTTGCTCTAATTTTGTTGGCTTCTTTCTTTTCTTCCGGTAAGACGCCGTCTTTTAAGAATAGTATGATGGGATCTATCCATGAGGGGCCTAGTTCGGCGCAACATACCTCTTCTGCTTCGGGGTCTTCAATGCTTGGTCTTGGTAGGTAGTCGATTAGCAGCGGATGAGGGATGGATGTATCTGCCATTGAAGCAAAGCCTGCTAGTTCGTCTGCTCTGCTGTTTTCCTCCCTATCAATCTGTTCTATCCTTACTACTTCAAATTTCTTGATCTCTTTTCTGACTAAGTCTTGGTATTTAGCCATCCTGTCATTCTTTGCTTCGTAGTTGCCTGAAATTTGGTTTACCACTAGTTGTGAGTCGCTGTAAACCATTAGCTCGGTGGCCTTTATGTAGAATGCTGATTTGAGACCTGCAAGAAGCGCTTCATATTCCGCTTCGTTGTTTGATGCTGGGAAGCCAAGGTTGACTGCTTGCTCCACAACTAGGCCGTCTGGTGAGATAAGGACTATGTCAAGTCCTGCGCCGTGCCGGTTGGATGCTCTATCTACGAAGAGCTTCCACATCTCTCCAACGAACAACTTCTAGCAAGTGGAGGGGTCAATGATACCGTGGGGTCAGGAATGTTGCTGGTGTTTTCTTCAAGGTCCGTGCTCGCTGTCTGCCCCTCGCTATCTGATTGTACCAAGTCTTTATTTGTTGGTGAGTCTTGGCTTGGTGTAGCATGGTTCGCTTCTTCCTTGCTTTCTTTACTCTGGTCTGCCTTGGGGTCTGACTGAGTATCCTGCACCAAGGGTTGCGCTATTCCGGCGTCAACTTCTATCTCCAGTTCGGTTGTGTCAGTCAGGTCGACTGGGCAGATATGATGACTTCCTGGGGTAAATTCTGCGACAAAGTCTGCCAAAGCTTGGGTTCTGGGTTGGAACTTGATGTCGAATTGTCCCAACTCTACTGCCTACTTCAAGATTTGCCCAGAAAAATTCGCCCTTTCAAACAAAGCTTTTAATGGGAAAGCTGTGAGGACGACTATGGTGTGGGCGTGAAAGTAGTGCGACAACTTCCTTGAGGCCATCATCAAGGCCAAAGCTAGTTTTTCCAGTGACAAGTACCTTGTTTCGGCGCCCAGCAATGTCTTGCTGACATAAAAGATGGGCAGATGTTGGATTCCTTCCGCACGAACCAACACTGCGCTAATTGCGTGCTGAGAGATTGCCAGGTACAGGAAGAGTTCTTCTCCAGGTATTGGGGTGACAAGCAGTGGTGGAGAAGACATGTATTTTTTCAAGTTTTCCAGAGCACGATCGCATTCTTCGTCCCACTCGAACTTGGCTTTTAATGCTTGAAAAAATGGTCGTAGTCTGTCTGACGACCGGCTAATGAATCGGTTGAATGCAGCTGCCATGTCGGTGAGATGCTGCATTTTTTTTACTGAGTTAGGCCTCTCCAGATCCTGAATAGCTTTGATCTAGGAGGGGTCTGCCTCTATACCCCGGTTGGTCACCAGGAAGCCCAGGAATTTGCCAAATCCTACACCGAACGCGCACTTAGATGCATTAAGGCGCAACTTGTGCCTCTTCAGAATCTGGAACATCTCACCTAAGTCCCTTAGATGGTCATTCTCATCCTTGCTCTTGACCACCATGTCGTCGATGTAAGTCTCCATTGTTCTGCCTAACAACGGCTCAAACATCTTGGTGACCATTCTCTGAAATGTTGCCCCTGTGTTCTTTAGGCCAAAGAGCATGACCTTGTAGCAATATAGTCCTCTTGGAGTTGTAAAGGACGTGACCTCCTGGTCTGGTTTGTACATGGCGATCTGATGGTAGCCTCTGTACGCATCAAGAAAGCTAAGTCGGTTGTGTCCCGCCGTTAGGTCTACCAGTTGATCTATCCGTGGTAGGGGGAAGCTGTCCTTTGGGCATGTTTTGTTGACTGTCTTATAGTCGACGCAGACACGCCATTTGCCATTCTTCTTTGGCACCACACTGTGTTGGAAATCCATCTGGGGTAGTGCACCTCTCTGATAGCTCCTGCTCTAGCAGATTTCCCACTTCTTCCGCCACTATCTCGGCGTAGTGGAGTGCTGATCTGCGAGTGCGCTGAATGATTGGTCTGGCGGATGGGTGGACATTGAGTTGATGACAGATGAAGTTTGGATCAATGCCTAGCATGTCGTAGGGTGTCTAGGCGAACATTTCGATGTTAGAGGTCAAGAATTCCAAGACCTCTAATCTCTCAGTGCTGGACAACGACGAACCGAGCAAAAAGAACTTATTTGGGTTCTTTTCATCTATTCTTACCTCTACCAAGTCTTCCACTGCTTTTTGATCAGCTGCTTTGCCGACATCTGGGAACAGTTCATTGCTCTCAGGTTCTTCCACCGAATGACCATATCCCTTGGCAGCGCGGCTGCCATTAACCGTGACAAAGCATTGTTTGGACATAATTTGGTCTCCAAAGACCTCTTCAATTACCCCGGCTTCGTTGGGGAATCGCATTACTTGATGGTAGGATGAAGCTACCGCTCGTATGGCATGCAGCTATGTTCTTCCCAAGATTATGTTGTAAGTGGAAGGGACCTTCAACACCTAAAATTCCACTTGTTTTGTCACGCTTCCTGCCCTGACTAGAAGGATAATCTTGCCGACTGGTCACTCTGGCATTGAGTTGAATCCGATCAGGGGGGATACAGCTGGTGCCAAGTCTTTGTCCTCCAATTTCAGTTGTTTGAAGGTGTCGTAGTACATTATCTCACACGAGCTACCTTGGTCTATCAAAATCCGCTTGATGTTGTAATCCTTGACGCGGAGAGTGACGACCAGCGCGTCGTTGTGAGGTCAGTATATCCTTGCCAAGTCTTTGTCTGAAAAAGAGATGACATTGGTGGCCTCCGTTCTTCCTTTCTTGATTGTGGGTTGTGCACTTAGAACCTCCCTTAAGTGCTCAGCCTTTTTGATCATGCCCCTGAGCTCACATATGCGCTCAGGTTCGCATACCCCATGTATTACGTTTATCACGCCTTGAGGTGGGGCGTCGATTGGCATTCCGTTCGGGTGGTTGTCATTCTGGGGGGCTGGCTGCGCCCCTCCTTCTATGTATTTGTCCAGGTGACTGGCTGCCACCAACTCCTCTAGATGCTGTCTCAATGGTGTACAATTTTCAGTGCGGTGCCCCTTTTCTTTATGGAAGGTGCACCGTGATCTTTCATCGTAGTCCTTCTGAGCCTCTCCTAGCTTGGCAGGCCATCTGACGAAAGGTTCATCGCGTGTTTCGCTTAGAATCCGGTAGATTGGCTTTTTGAATACTGTGGTAATGGCAGTGCGGACTCTCAACCATCTTTTATCCTGGTCTTCTCCGTTGTCCCGCCTGCCTCGTCCGTTTTTGTTCGGACGTTCTACTGCATTGACCTTTGCCGCGGTCTTTTTATCTGGTACGGCTGTTGTGCTAGATTTTGGTTTAGCACGGGCGCCATCTTCTTCTATCCGAATGTGCTAGTGCACTCTCTCCATTAAGGCCTCCATCGTAAGAGACGGTGTTATAGTGATTGAGTCCCTTAGTCTGTTCTCGACTGGAAGGCCTCTTTTGTACTGCGCGATGGCGAGATTGGTAGGGCAGTCCCCAATCTGGTTGAAGGTCTCCCAGTAGCGGCTATTGTAGGATCTTAATGTCTCTTTTTCGCCCATGTTAATGAAGAGCAGTTGATCAATCTCCACCGGGGTTTTGGTGTTCGTCCTGAACCTTGTTACGAACGCCTCCGCCAATTGCGTCCAGGAGGCTATGCTGCCTTCTGGAAGTTTTTCGAACCAAGTCAAGCCTAGGTCGCCAAGGCTTGATAGGAAGAGGATGCACATTAAAGCCTCGTTTCGCCGATATACCGCCATAACCTGGCGGAAGTGGCTCAGGTGCATATAGGGATCTGTCTTTCCCTTGTACGTGGTGAATTTAGGCTGGAGGAAGCCTGAAGGTAGATGCGCGTTTTCGATTGCCGAAACGAACGGCGAGGTCTGCAGCCTCGCTAATGCTTTGTACGTTGGTTCGTAGGCAGGGTGCGGTAATGGCATTCCAACCTCGACGCTTCCATGCGTCCGAGGAGCCAACCGCTGAAGGGCAGATACCCTGCGAGGGTCGCGCGCCCTAGTATCCTCCTTCCATCGCGCCCTTTCTTCCAGCACGGTCCGTAAGTCGGATGATCTTGGCAACTCCGTCTGCCTGGATGATGTCTGGTGCGTGCACGAGGGCCGATAGGTGCTTCCCTCAATATACGACCTCTTAGTCCTCGTTCTCTTAGACCTGGAGCAACGAGTCCTGGAGGTTCTGGATTGAGTATCGCCTGTCCTGAGGCTTCTACTCTCTGCTTGTGATGGCGTGGTGTGCCTGCTGCGATCTTCTGAGTGGCAAGGGGGCGTGTTGCCTTTACGCCCCTTTCCTGTCGCCACCCCTTTTCCCTTGATCTGGCGTTTCATGGCCTCCATATCCGCCGCCATTTTCCTTATTAGTTCATCCTGTTCTTTCACGCGATCCTCCGGGGCTCGAGGGTCGATTCTTCGCCTTTGCCTTTCAGGACTTTGAGATCGACGAGGGCTGTTGTTCCGCCTCCCCCTTGTATCTCTCCGGGGGTTCTGTCGCTGGGGCTCCAAGTCTGCCATGGGTGGAACATAAGGTAAACCTTCACGCCTTCCGCCTGCTTTTGAGGTTTGTCCGTCAATGGCGGACTGTGGCAACTCCTCGTTGTGCGCCATTGATTCTTGCTAGCAAGGAAAACTTGATCAAGAGGTTTTGTTCTAGTCTGATCTTCCCACAGACGGCGCCAATTGTACGAGCACGAAATATTGTCCTCGTATAATCCTGTCGATCAAGATTGCGCTCCTCCGTACGACGTCGCTTTACTCCCTGAAAACACAAATGTGAGCTAGCTGGCGGGTGTGTGCCGGATACCTCTCCGATGCCTAAGTCAGCAAAATAGACAAATAGACAAAAAGCTCTGTGTATTCGGGAATCAAAGTTGTGTTACCTCTCCATAGGTGATATTGTGAGCTTTTATAGGTTCCGCGTGGCACAATCCCAGTAGGACTTTTACTCCTCCATGTAGAGTCCTCCTAGGATTCACACTCCTGAAAGATAATGCTTATCCTTCAACACCCTCCTCACTGCTTAAACCAAGTGAGATGGTTTTACCTCGGTAGGATGACCATACGACCGAGATAACATTGCCATGCTAAACTGGCTGGTATGACCGAGCTAACTGCCAGCTCGGTTCTTCCTTTCCTCGCTTCTACCTCAGCTTCGCATGCCAAGACCGAGCTATCCGTAGAAGGGTTGGACCGAGCTAACTAAGAACAAAAGTCCCGAAGAAGGCTCAGCATACCTCGGTTTAAAGATTACGACCGGGCTAACCATTCTAGCCGTGGCGACCGAGATAACAACAAGGCCTTCTGGGACCGGGCTAACGTCAAGGCCACTTTTACTTCGCCTTTCTTACTACGGCCCACAACGGCCCATTACCCTGCTCGGCCCAATTTATACATATAAATTACCTCCTCACAATCTTTCCTTCATTTTTTTTTTTATTTCCATAAATTTCTCTTTGAAATTTTTATCCAAATACAGGTTTAACATTGCCTATTTTTTGAGCAAGAAGCATATATATCAGAATCACCTCTCACAATTTAATTAATGTGTTTTTCACTTCAAATATATATAAAAAGAATTTTTTGTAAACTTTTCATGTGGAACAAGTTTTAAATCATGACTCAAACTCAAACCCGCCACCTCTTTCAAGTTTTATCTAATATTACAAAATTTACCATATTTATAACAGTTGGTCACAATCACTTGTTTATTAAATTAGAGAAGGAAAAATTATTATTATTAGAGTTTTAAAGTATTTTATATTCTAATAATGATATACAAATAAAATATTTGCATAAAATTTTCATATAGAATAACTGACTTCTTATGAACATTTCATTCAAAATAAAAAATCTACTTTTTTGATTCATAATTTCAAACGCCATTGCCATATCAATCTGGATGATTTTTATTTTATTTTTTTGGTACAAAATTTATGTTTGTAAATCATTGCCACTTCTTTTCTCTCTCTTTTTTTTTAATAATGAATTTGGTACAATTTCATAAAAAAAATAAAATAAAAATATCACCAGCGTATTATTTTGATGGTAAATTCTATAATAAAAAGAAAATCAGTATGAAAAGTATTTTCCTATTTATTCACAATCAAGCTGGCTAACTTTGCATGAACCGAAGCATTAACGTCTTTATTGGAGAGTACCAATCGTATATTTATTAACCAGTAGGAGTTGGTTAAGTTGATAAGATTTTTGATTCCATTACTCAAGGTTTGGATGCGAGTCTTCATAATTATTTATTAAGATTAAACATACTCTTTAACGCTTGAAACACATGAGGGCCTAAGTTTCGGCCCCAACGTAGGTGCGGTGCCTGGAGCACGCGGGGGCTTAAGCTTCGGTCTCAACGTTGATGCAGTGGGATTCCCTGCAGATATGTTGTAGGTGTTAAGGGACAATACTCTCTAGCGAATATGTTGGAGTAGCCTATCTGCATATCCATTTTATGTACCCAAAAAAAAAAAATCATATATTTATTAAAGGTAAATTACAAATATAATATCTGAAATTTGTTTAAAATATGAATTATCCTTTGTAGATTTTGAAATTACATTTCACTACTTTAAATTTTTAATCGCTTTATAAATGACTCTTTTTATTAATAAATTATTAAATCAATTAAGAATTTTTAATGATGTTGAAAAAATATTTTAATTAACAATTTTGAAAATTTTGTTATTGTATAAAAGAGCAATTATGAATTTCTATTAATTTTATTAAATAAAAAATTATAATAAGGGAGTATTTATAATTTTCAAAACCATAGGGATAATTCGTATTTCAAACAAATCTTATGGTGTATTTATGTTTCCTCAGTTTTATGTTTCTCTTCTCTATGTATTTTTCCTGGATTTTTTTTATTTTTTTATTGGAACACGCTCTGTTTGGTTGTTAATTCAAATCAATTTTCAACACGTGAGCTCGCGCATGACGTTTGGATACGACGTTCAAAAGTTGATTCAGCGTGTTAATTCAAATTACATTTTGAAAATCTGTTTGGCAACTTGTATCTCCCTTTCAACGTTTGTGCTTTCTTCATCGTCTCTACAACTTTCACGTGAACCTCATCTACATCAGTCCTTCAGATTCATCACGGGTGGCTTCTCTGTATCAAACATCCGTACTTCAGATTCATCACGGGTGGGTTTCAGAAGTCAGACTCATTTTATAAATAATGAATCCACCCAACCCGCTCTGTACTGGTATCATATTTCACAAATCGACTGAGTTACGATTTGTGCGTTGCGGACGATTCTTATTACGGGCAACCAAACAACGACGACTGCGAGGTGAAATTACTCACAATTTTATTTGCATATTTTGTTATAGGGAAATTATTTGAGAAATTCATCTTAATTTATTTTTATTTTTTTTTCAGGTCAAATTTATCAAATTTATTGTCGAATCCGACGAGCAAACAGTGGCACATTCAATCAATATACACATTCCATCACCGGCGATAACTATTCAACTCCCACTAATCTGGTAAATAATCCTTCATCATTCATCTGTTATCTGAAAATGATTTCAGACGAGTCGATAAATGATTTCATTCTTCATCCTTCATCCTGAACTGTTTCAACTTTTTTGTTCTTGAAGAATAGTCAGTAAATCAATCTTCATCTGTTATGTATAAATGATTTCGGAGAAGTTGAAATCAGTTCCTAAATGGTTTATGAGAATTTGTAGAGGCGTATTTTCCATTTCAGATCAGTTATTATTTTAAATTATGAACTGTTTGAACCTTTCATCGATCAGAACCTGAAGCGGCAGTGCCTGGGACACCCGGCCGGTCGTCCCCCGGGTCATCCGGCCGGTCGACCGGCCGGTCAACCACCCGGTCCTCCCATCTCTTCCGGTTTTGTCTTCCGGTTTTCCATTTCTTCCTTAATGGTTTGAACCTACCGGTCCTCCCCTCAACTGTTTGAACCTACTGGGTTTTTTTACTGATTTTTTTTCCTTAATTTTTCTTTTACTGATTTGTTTCCTGCTATTTAAACACAATGTTAACTGATTTTTTTTTAATTATTTGTGGTTATATTTCTGCTATCTAAATGTTTTTTTTTTGGTGGTTATATTTCTACTAGTTAAATTCAATTAATCTGCTACGTACTTTTTTCCTCGAAATAAAATCATCTGTTCTTTTTCCTTTATCTGTGTTCTCCTTCAAACCATTTTGCGCTGTTATTCTTGTATATCCATCGCAGACTACTTTAAAATACTCTGTTATGTTTGTATATCCATCCCAAACTAGTTTAAATATAATTTGTATGTTTATAGATGGATGGAAATAATTCCGATGACAATGAGAACACCAAAATGTGGACGCCTAGAATTGAAACGAAATTAATAAATATGTTGAGAGATGAGGTTAGAAACAATCAAACAACGGGCCGTACTACTTCGTGGACAATTAGGCATTGGAATCATTATGCAAATCAGTTGCACAACAATTATGGATTTCGGTATACAGGTGTCAAGGTGCGCCAAAAATATCAGCGATTGAAAGCTGATTACCAGACATTTAAGCGACTGTAGGCACAGACTGGTCTGGGATGGGATCCTATTATATGCACTGTTGTTGCACCTGATGAATTTTGGGATAAGGTTTTCTATTAATCTGTACTATTTTCTAATTTTATTTTAAACATTTCATGATATATACAGTACTTAATTCTTGTTTTGTAATTGTTGTAGGCTAGCAGAAATGTGAAGAAGTTTAGAACAAAAGGGTTTGAATATTTTCAAGAAATGACAGAAATTGTTGAAAATTGTTGTGCCACAGGGGCCCTGTCTCGTGCATCCACACAAGGACCCCTTGACTCAGAAGAAGAAGATGACATGTTAAATAAATTTTGGAACGCTGATGCTGGTGGGAGTAACGCTAATGGGAGTAATGCTGTTGAGGCCATTCCTGTTGACTTATTCGGGGATGAGTATATGGATCCAGCAAAGGGCAAAAGTCACAAGAGGGGCCCTGCAACCAGCCAGACTGACAGTGGTCGTTCCAAAAAGTCACGGTCAAGTGGGTTTGATGATGTGTGCGCAGCTTTCACATCCTATGTACAAGCCAAAACAGGACATTCACGTGCACGAGAAAATGAGACTGAGGCTGTAAGTGCAGGTGGTGATGATTATTCCCTTGATGCATGTCAAGATGCATTGCTTGAGCTTGGGGACATACCACCGTTGCAGTACGTTAGGGCACTGACATTGTTCAAGGATAAGGAATGGCGAAGGTTTTTTATGCGCACTCCTACCCATTTGCGCCTAGCCATGATCCTCACTTTGCAGTGAACTGAGAAGAAGTTTGTTTTGCTTGTGTTAGCAAATCTTCTTGGCTGAACTGTTGGATGATTTCATTATTCCTGATTTGGTTTTTATTATTATTTTTTTCATTCCATCATATCCTCTTTCCTTTTCTATGTTCGTATTTTTTTATTTTTTTTTTTGAACTTTTAAGTGTTTTCTGTTATATTAAAACTATGTTATGTTATTATAATATGACCATGTGTTAAATAAATTTTGTTCTCCTCTGAATTTTACTGTTTCACCAATAACGCTAACTGTTACAGCATGAATAACATATTTTATAATTATGCTTTTACTGTGATGTAGACAAAGGCATATGTCATCCGACAGAGAAAACAATACAACGGAGCTCTCATAAGAGGAGGATGAGGTTGTTGATGATTTTATGGATTTTTTGATGATTGCTTTAATGCATGACTATATCAACGCGTCAAGTAGTCACTGACCGCAGCGAACGTGTCCATTCAGAGGTGATGATTACATCTTCGGCCTATTAAATGGCCATCCAGAAACAATGATAAACGTTATGCGAATGGATGCACAAACATTCATTTTATTGAAAGACACTTTACTCCATAATGGCTTTATCGATACTGAACATATGCATATCAGTGTGGAGGAATCGTTTGGAATTTTTTTATACACTTTTGCACAAAATGATCGCCATCGAATAATGGCAGATAGATTTCAACACTCCACGGAAACAATTTGTCGGCACATAAAAATTGTTATGCGGGCATTGTGCAAGCTTTCATCATCGATTATCAAACCACGTAACCTAGAGGACATACTAGGAAAAATTTTAAATGACAGGAGGTTTTTTCCCTGGTTCAAGGTACGAACAGTATGACTGTCCTGTAAGTTTGTTCATATCAATAAGTGTTAACAAATGTTATTTTTTAAATTATGAAAGTAATATCGAAGTTTGTTTTGTTTTTAATATCAAACAAATATCTGTCAATTAGGATTGTGTCGGTGCTATCGATGGCACATTGGTGGATGCATGGGTCCCTGCTTCAAGACAAAATACATTCCGCGGTCGGAAAGCAACGGTATCGCAAAATGTACTCGCAGCTTGCGACTTCGATATGTTGTTCACATTTATTAATTTTGGATGGGAAGGTAGCGCTCATGACAACGCTATTCTGGTTGACTCTATTACACGAGCTGATCTACAGTTTCCACACCCACCCAATGGTGACTGTCCCTGAATAACATACGGTACACTTTTTTCCTTGTCAATTTTTGTACATATCAATTGACAGAACTGTGTATTCATTATTTACATGTAGGCAAGTACTATTTAGTTGATGCTGGTTTCATGAACATGCCTGGATTTCTTGGCCCATTTCGGTCTCAACGGTATCACTTGCAAGAGTTTCGTGGCCATCGTTATGCAGGACCTAACGAATTGTTTAACCATCGACATTCGTCATTACGCAATGTCATAGAAAGAACATTTGGTGTTTTGAAGAAGCGCTTCTCAATATTGCGGTCCATGCCAAATTATAAGTCTACATGACAAGGGCCTCTCGTGATTGCATGTTATGTAGTGCACAATTGGATCCGTTTGCATGCAGCTATGGATCCATTCTTTATGTAAGCTGATAATGAAATGGCCGCAGAAGTAGAAGCAGACGGGCTTGTTGGAGACCAAGCTGACTACGTTGACATGTCACAACATGGGTTAACGTCCCAATCGAACGTTAGGGATGCAAATGCTACTGCTATGTGGCAAAATCATGTTCAACATGCATAGAAAAGGATGTGAACAGGGCAAATGAATATCGTACTGACTACTGGTTGTAAATGCGTAATTATTTTACTAATTTCAGTCATTATGACACCGTTACTACATAACTTCGCCCAACCATCATTTCTGTGATTTACTGACTTCTTTTATCTTCTTGTAGGATAACTAATATTGAGGACAACGATTGGGCTAAATGGCAATGAAACGAAATAAAACACAAACATCATCGCATGGGCAATGAAGATAATGGTTTTCTTAGTACATGTAAACTTAAATATGTTGTTCATGCAATGTGTAATATGCAATTTTATGTATAGTCCAGCAAAGACAATTAAATATGTTGTTATTAATATGCAATGTGTTTCTTAGTAACTTTCATAAATAAATATGTTGTCATTAAATTAAATGTGGTGGTGGCAGATGGGTGGTGGTGGGTGGTGGGTGTGGGATGGTGGCAGGTGGGTGGTGGGGGTGGGTGGCAAGTGGGTGGCGGTGGGTGGCAGATGGGTGGTGGGTGGTGATGGGTGGTGGTGGTGGTGGGTGGTGGGTGTGGTGGTGCTGGCAGGTGGGTGGTAGTAGGTGGTGGTGGTGATAAGTTCACCATTTAAAAGTGTAACAAATAAAAATCAAATAATAATAAATAATATAATAATAAGAATAATAATAATAATAATAACAATAATAATAATAATAATAATATAATAATAATAATTAAATAAAATAAAATAAAAAAAAAAAGTAAATTATATTTTCATTGTTTTATATCACTCGATTTTATAGCAAAATATTATTTTATATGAATAATGTGTAAAAATTCGCTAGGTACATCTTTAAGTAAGGGTGTATAATTTGTGTAAACGCTGGGGTATTCTTTTTAATTTTCTGTACAGAAGTTTATATTAACTTTTTTTTTTCCTTTTCATTAAAAAAAAGAATGTTTATTATTAAATATTATTAAATTGTAACTTGTTTTATTTAATTTCAGAACATTAATTTAATTTTATAAATTAATTGATGGAGACAAATTATTTAATAATTGTGTAATTTTTATTCATTTTATTCAAATGAAGGATTTCGTAGACATTTATGAAGTACTATTTATTAATTTTTGTACAAATAATTTTTTCAATGCATAATCTTTTTGCACAGATTGTTATAACATTATAATTATGTAATTAAATGATTCCAAAAAAACCCTCGTTGTTATTCATTACGTGAATAGAAAAGTTTATAACAAAATAACAAAAGTAAAACAATCACAACAAAACTCACCAAATAAATAACCAAAACAAAAAAAGGGAAAAAAATATAACCACCATATCTGTGAACATTTTACTTGATTTTTAAACAAGTTAAGCATCCTTGTCAGGTGGTGTTGGAGGTGGAGGGAAATGCTAATGGTACAGCTAAGTGACGCGATGGTCAATCAGATTAATGCGGTTCCTTGTCAGTTCAGCACGTCTCTCTGAGTCTGCACGAAACTCACCAAATTGATGAATTAATGAGTTCTGAGCGGTGGCAATTTCATCGAACCGAGTACCAAATTTATCGAACCGAGTACCCAATGTATTGAGCTGATTAGCCATTTGTTGTTCTCATTGTAGGCGCTGATTGTACCGTTCTTGTTCCAAGGCTAAATAATCAGTCCAGTAATGGGGTTGTTCATTTGGTGGCATGGCATTGTCATTGGGTTCTTCCTCGTCAGGTATTGGTTCATTTTCAAGATTAATAGAGCCCATCAAGGTGTCAGCACCACCAGCTCGGGCAGTGTATACTCAGAAATTGGTGAAGTGATTCTGATCCATCCTTCACCTTCAAGGTTCACATCATGGGCTTTGAAAATTATGGTTAACAAAGCTCCA
This sequence comes from Camellia japonica, assembly GCA_030407325.1. Classification (NCBI taxonomy): domain Eukaryota; kingdom Viridiplantae; phylum Streptophyta; class Magnoliopsida; order Ericales; family Theaceae; genus Camellia; species Camellia japonica. The sequence continues at coordinate 25,960,652 of JAPPVO010000059.1, read as the reverse complement.
AAAGGTAGTGACCGGCCACTCAGAGTATCCAATTTTGCAAGCATCATTTCTTTTAGTAATATAAAGCATAAATCTAATTTTTGTCCAATTTCAAAACAATATAACAAGTAAACTTGAAAACATGAAACACTATTATAATGTCCTTTTTTGGGAGTGATATTTTCAACTATCCATCGATGGAGAATACGAATGTGAGGTTTTAAATAGCTGACTTGTAAATTAGTGCCGCTAAATCGGTTGTCACAAATTGTGGTATAAATCTGAGTGACATCATCAACAATTTTTTCTAATGCGGCCTCATTTTGAAAATAACATTGTAAATCTCCTGTTTCGACTCCAATAATTTGTGCAAAACGACAGAGAGAGAGTGTGATTCTTTTCCCCTTAACATAAGAGGTAAGACTGAACGGTTCATTTTGTTGGTCACCCGGTGTCAAGTGAACATAAAATAATCGTAGAAGACAAATATATATTATTTGGTAAATTATTTAATGGTAACCATCCCATTGTATCTAATTTGCCAAGTAAGAGTAAATCATATTAAGAAGGTAGTTTTACGTTTCTCCCCGTAACAATTGGTCGAGTAATGAAATGTTCATAGGCTTGTTCATGATGATATGTTGCAAAATTATTAGTTGGATAGCCATCATGTTGTTACTGTGGTGGTGGTACAAGGTTTGAGGATTCATCAAGTTCGGGCCTGGTTCGTTTTGTTCTTGGCATGATTGTTCTTGGCATGATGACTGCAAAAGTGAAAGAAAATTGTATATTAAAACATATGAGAGGTAAAAAAATGTATGAAAAATATATCAACCATTAGTACATTTTTGTGCATACAAACTTATTTTTATATAAAAAATAAAATAAAAAAATTTGGTGACAAAATTTAATTAGGCAGATGCCATAGAAACAGATTTTTATAAAAAAAAAATCATAGGGAATGATATTTTTCATTTATATTGGGTTTGTTTCATACAGTTTATTATAACTTAGAAACTGATAATCAGAAAAATAAATGATAGTGTGACAAAATTAGAACAGAAATCAGAAAATATAACAAATGAAAATGGAACAGATATGAAACAAAGCCAATAGATACGGAGGTGGAATGGTGACTGGGCCGGGATGACCGGCCGGATGTCCCGTGGGATGACCGGCCGGTAGACCGGTGGGATGACCGCCCGGTTGTCCTCCTCTTCCCCTCCCTCACTCCCTCTGAAGCTAATGTCTGAAGCTAATATCTGAAGCTAATATGAAGATGAACTGGCATCAAAACTAACCTGTAAATTATGGAAGTGGAGAAGGAGGACCTAATGAGATGGTGGATATGCTCTATTTCTCTAATTTTTGTTTTCTGATGTAACTGGAGAAGGTGTTTCTGAGATGGTGAAGTTGGTGTGGTAAACGGAATGAGATTCAGATTTAATAGAAAGGGTGAGGTTCAAAAGGTTCATGTTGTATTTTTTTTTATTTACTTTTTATTTGTTAAATATTATTTGTTTTTAATATATATTACTTTTTTAATGATATCACATCCGTGTACTGAGTACACAGCTGCAGCCTCTCCTTTTTCTTTACCTCAGTGTTGAACACACAACTATGAAACAATAGGGGGTAGGTAGTAAGTAAGTGAAATTACTATCTTACCCTTTATATTTTGTTCTATGTAACCACTTTCCATTTAAGTCAAGAGGGGCATAATAGTCATTTCGTATGTCAATCCCCATAATTATATGAGCTCAACGGGTACAATAATGCATTGCATTTCTGTTACCACATCTGGACGAAATTCATAACATGTAATAAATGGAAAAAAAATTGATAATGTTTTATAAGATTTACGTTATGATTTGTATTTTAAAATATTAAATTTAGTGTATTTATTCCTTCTTTATTAATATGTATTTTCAAAAGTTGTTGAATTTAACAAAATGTTAGAAAAAATTAAAAACGTATTTTACAAATAAATTGATAGAAAAATTAATTGGCAGAAAATAATTGACATAGGTTTATTTTAAAATGAAAAAATATTTTGAAAAAACAATTGTTCAAAAAAATTACAAAAAAAAAAAAAAAAAAATTGACAAAAAAAATCAATTTTTAATTTCAGTATTTTAAAAATAGTTTGGTTATTATTGTTGATAAAAAATGGATATCGATATATAAGTTGTGTTTGATGATAAATTATTGGTTGAATTAAGTTTTGAAAACTATTTTCAAAACACATCACCAAACAAATTTTCACCTTTCACATGTCACATCAAACTTTCAAAACTTAATTCAAAATACATCTTCAAAACACAATTCAACACTCTATTTAAAAACCATAACCAAACAAATTTTCTACACTCAAATCATAATTCTACAACCTACAAACTCAAAATACAACTCATACTCTCAAATCACATTTACAAAACACAACCAAACACAGTAAAATTTGACATCGTTTTATCTTGTGCCAAATTTTGATAAGAATTTTTTTCTCTCCCTTGTTGGGGAAAACAAATGTTAGTTGTATTTAGTGTTTTGTGAAAAAAATTAAGAATTAAAGTAGGAATTCTAAATTTTGATATTTTAAATAGGGCAAATTACATTAACGGTTTCTGTAATTTGGAGCTTGTATTATTTTGATTCCTAACTTTTCAATTGTGATAAATTTGACCTTATTCACCAAATTAATTTTTAGTATGTGTTTGGATTATGATCATGTAATGGGAGGTTATTTTTTTGATATTTTTGGATGGTTATCATGTAATAGATGGTTATATTTGTTGTTAACGGATATTTTTGGATGATTATCGTGTAATAGATGGTTCTTAAGTTTTTAATATGTTTAATATATGAAATATTTTTAGTTTTGAATTTTTTTGATTTAATATATTGGTTTAATAATGATATCAAAATTGTTGCCATATATGACTTTTGAAAATATAAAAATTAATTTAATAAAAATAAATATCAAAAAAATTATTTTAAAAAATTATTTCTACCCTCTCAAAAGATAAAATTATTTTAAAAATAATGATATCAAAATGATATCAAAATTATTTTTTTTTCACCAATTTATTTTTAGTTTCTTAGAAAAAATGTCTCAAAATAAATTTTGAAAACCTAACTAAACAGAATTTTATAACCAAAAAAGTTTCAACAATATTCATTAAAAAAAAGTCATTATATTTCAAATAATATAAGTTAACCAAATGGAGTTATAATATCTTTAATTATCCTTATTTGGAACGAGATTTAAAATTTATGATCAAATGTATCACAATTAAAATATCAAGAATTAAAATAGCATAAGTCTCAAATTATAAAAACTGTTAGTGTAATTCACCCTTGTAAATATTGTAGTGTGCTTGCTTTTAACTTTGGCAGGTTAATTTGACAATGTAACATTAAAGATGCTCAAAGAATGAGGAGATGGGTTATTTGGGTTCGAAACTCAACTGAGCTGTTTACACAAGTCTTTACCTACTGTGACAAGTCATTTGCTCACATAATATGAATTAAAATATGATCTAACATGTTTCTGAATTTAGAGGGATTGAAAAGCCTTCAAACTTTTGAATTATGAGAGAAGGTGGTTGCAAGGGTTGAGGTGCTGTAATTTATCACTTTTCTTATTTTTATTTATTTTTTTTATTTGCATTTTCTTCCAAGGGTTTACAAAGTAATGCAATATTTGGAAGTAACTTTAGTGGAAGGAATTTGTAAGTATCACCAATATGAGAGTGTTGATTAATTGAACCATGGTGTGAACTATAGTGCCATCTCTCATGCTTTTAGTCACAATCCAACTTAACAAATGGTCTGAATTTATGTTCCCTTCTTTAAAGGAAAAAATATTTTGAACAAATGCCCTAAATCAAGTACAACTTTTGGAGCTATTTCCATACAAAGGGTATTCACTCACTCAAAAGATTGGTATCAAAATTGAATAATCACACCCAACGCATGAATTTTACCCTTTTTTTTTCTTTCCATTTTACCTATGAATTCATACAATAAATGAATTTGTGACTCTTAGCCCAATCAAATCCATCCAAGTTGCAGCCCTGTATGGGACAGGTACATGGATTTGTGACTTCATCCATTTCGGCTCCAAGTCTCACGGGTCTTAACTCCTCGGTGAGACTAGGGTCACACTATAATTCAAACCTGTACAGAGAAAACAATGCAGGTCCACTGTATGGGGCACCCCTTGTTGGCCGTCTAGATCCCTCCGTCCGGCTTCCTAGTGAGTAAGAGCTCTTATAATCACGACCAGAAAGAGTTGTCACATGCCCCTACTACCTTTTTTTTCACTAGCAAAACAAAGCAGCCAAGACTTGCTCGTCAAAATGCAACTCAAAAGCAGGCACCAAATTAAAACTTCGTGTTGATTTTTATGAAGTGTAGGCTGAAGAATATTAATGCCTCTCAACTGCCTAATTGAAAAGTGGGGGAAAAAAACAAAAAGGGGAAATGAGACAAAACCAGCAGATTCAAATAAAGGACTTGTCTGTTCCAAGTTGGTGCCTCCTCTACTAAGCAACGTTGAAGGGACATTTTTCTGTATAAACATAATAATGGTTAAATGTTTTGGCAAGCAAGTTTCTCAGCTTCAATGCTTAGGAAATACTCAAAACAGTCATGTTTTCATGTGGGCAGATGGGGTCCATTAATTCCTTTTCCCAAAGATTTCTGTTTGGAAGTTGGTTTGGGAAAGCACCAGAGAGAGAGCCTATTCTCATCCTCAGACAGGAATTGTTTGTCCATTCCAATTTGTCCAAACAAGCCACCTAACTCCATTGACAATGGTTTTTCAAAATGAAATGCAGTATATATAACAAAACAATCAAAAAGCAAAAGAGAAAAATAAGTGAAGCATTTATTGGGAAACAAGTAAAATATGACAGAAACAGAGCAATAACAATGGAGATGAACGTAATTCCACTACAAATTTCCGAACTGAATCTAAACCTTCTTACAGTAAATATCAAAACTTCAAAATACCACTACACGAAAAGCGATTTTTATTTTCCAGCAAGGGTTTAGCAACCCATATGTTGGAGGTTATGTTCCATGAGAGCTCCTTTGGCGCACCCATGTAGAGCAACCAGCTTTTACCAGTACTATACATTGAAGCCCAGGCTATCTAGCTTCCACCCAAAATCAATTTTTACAAGGAATATTGCATTCTCACCAATAAGAAAAAATCTTTGGAAGTATGGGGTATGACATTTGCGAATCAAGCGTTGTTGATTCCATACCTTAGGGCTAGCATCGAATCTTCTGAAACATTTCAAGGACACAAGCGGTATCATGGCCTGCAATTATCTGCTGTAGTCATTCTTATCTAGACTCCAGCATCAGTCCTCGGATCAACTGGACCATGGGAATCAACTTGTCACTCTGAGACTCAAAAGACGTGCACGAGTCATCTTGATTTTCTTGATCCTCCACATTATTGCTTGAGATCTTACCTGAAAGTTCAAGCAGAGGATCAAAACCACAACCACCATAGAAATTCCCAACATGTGCTGCCGAAACATCATCTATATTGCCTCGCTCGTCCTCCTCACCCATTACAAGGCTATGATTCACAGGGTTTACATCATCTTTACAGGTATCTGTTTCAATCACCTCAATGCCTTCAAGAAATTCCTCTTCACGATTCTCTTGATTATGACCTGGAAATTCTTGATCCAGAGATTCAACTGCAGAGTCATCATCTTCATCTGCCATTCCAAGTTCACTTCCTTGCCACTCATCATTGTCACTGTCAATGTTTAGCGGCTCAAACCTGTTTTGCTTGGCGCGTTTCTGAAGCATATATACATTGAAATAGTAACTGACCAGGTCCTTTTTTGTTCGGGAGGGGAAAATGGCAGGGAGATGGTCCCAGAAGTTCTTACCCTCCGATGCTGCATTTGAGAGTACAACTTCATGGAAGGTTTGCTCTTCCTCTTCATTCCATTTCTTTGCAACCTCCTCTCCCATGTCGCAAAATCCCAATTCTTCAAAGATCTTCTGCCCAAGGTTTTCTCTCAGTGCCTCTCTCGCTTCCATGACATGTTGCCTCACACATCTAATAGAACCCATGTCAAGACAATTACAGAAGCTTCTCGTTCCCTCATTCATGCAACAACTGTATGCAGGTGACTCCATATCAGACATAGGGATGACACAAGTACCCACCAGCTTCACCCCATTTTCATCATCATCCACGTGTGCATCTGATTCATCTAAGCTGCCAGAAGATTTACTGAAACCCTTCGGGGTCCATTCAGGAACATCAGCTTGATGATCTGGTCCAACAGAAACTAGTTTTCTAGGAGGATGATCTAAAAGAACTGAATAAATGTCACGAGGCTGAACTAATGCTGTTACTCGGTGGTCAAGTTCAAAATAGTGCGGAAAAAAGGGAAAATGAACTGCAGCCTCTGCTCCAGCATATTCATGGATATTATTGCCATTGACCCACCAATAACTCGAGATGCCACCAGAAGGATTTATTTCAAGTTCTTTGTTAGCCCCATTCAGATCTTCACCAACTGTTTCCCTTGCAACCTTTTCATCTTGAGATTTCCTAGCACTATTCTCGCCTTCATCTATCCATAAAATTTGGGTCAGCCAAAAAGAAAAACTCAAAATTGAATATCTATGAACCATTCAGTTGTTAGGAAAGGAAAGTAAAGTACTGGGGAATCAACTTTCCCATATAAATTTTGTTGTTCAATTAGCAGGAAACTTATGGGACCCACATCCCTAACATATATATCCAACTGAAAAACTTTCCCATTACTGTTCTTTTCTTGGTAAATGAACTGTTAAATTTTAATTTTCTTGCAAAATATTGATGTCAAATTAACACACAGAAATATAAATTTCAAAAAAGAATATTCAAGAGCAAGACTGCAAATAAATCTACAAAACCATTCAATAAAACAAATCCAAAGCCACAAGCAATGGCATTCCATTTACTTATATCACTAAGAGATCATAAATGCTAAAACATATTTAACCCTAGTATGCTATTTTATTATCACTTGGCTGAAATCTTTTGGATGGTCAAAGAGTATAAACTATACAGTGATTTTTCCAGAGCATGATTTGTAATAATTTCATCCACAAAGGTCATTCATGAAGCAATATATCTAACATAAAGTATCAAGAAAAGGAAAGGTACAAAAATTGCAGCATATGCTTTTCCCGTAACAGCTTGACTAATACATGATGCTTGACAATGACAACGCACAATTCCCAGTGTATTTTCGTCTGAAATTAATAATGATAGAAACAACCAATTATTACCTGAAAAGAATTTCTGGGGACTAGAATTACAACGCGCAATTCCCACAATAAGAGATTGCTGAGCTGTGTGTTCCTGTTGTCTCGGGTGCTTACAACCAACCTCGTATGACTCCTCACCATGGAAAGGTCGTTTAGAAACCATTTCACCCCTTCCAAATAAGAAACAGTTTGAATAGCAAGACACACGATATGCACAAGAGATAACGCTGCGGAACAGCTGCAGTTTCCACAAGAGAGAAGAGGCAAAGAGCAGCCAACCGAGATGTCAGAAAGAAACAAACAACTCAAGTGAAAATAATAAAATAATAATAATAACAACAAAAACGATTATAATAATTAAGAAAAAGGAGGCATAGAGAGATCGATTTTGTGGGCCTTTCTTTCAATTTCAAAAAATTTACCTGAAATTTTGACTTAAAGGACCTAAAACTCAACAAACATAACGGACAACATAGTTATCTTATTTTGACAACAAATTTCCCACTTACACAAGATTACTCCGTAATTTGTCCATCCCTATATGTCTACTATTATTACTTCCTAAGTTTCACAAAACCTTGTATATTGTGTGTAAGTCTTATGAAATATATACAATCTAATATGGTGCATCATTGAAGTTCAAGTTCCTTCAATACATTTAGATTGTTCTCATTATTTCCTAGCATATATTTAATAGGGATTTATTAATTTTAATAATTATCTAAGTTTTAAACTTGTCCTAACCTGATCGCTTGGACTAGCCTTGTGCTTTATTTTGGCCCCTCCAATAATCAAATTCAGGCTCCAGCCCTGGCTGTTGCAACTTATTTGTTGCCTTAGTAAACGATTCCAATGCAATAGCATCAAATCCTACATAAGATTCGTAGAATCTTTGATAGCAGGGCACTCTTGGCCAAAGGTTGCTAAAACCCAATTAATTCCATTTAAAAGGAACTCATCTCTTCGTAGCCCCCAAAACTATTTTCATGGACTTAGATCCAACTACTCAAATTACTAGATTTTTTCAGCCTATGTTATCTTTCATTGTCAATATGGTCAAGGACATGCCTCAGGACTCAGCATTAGCGTAATGTAAACACCTTATCCTAAATTCTATAGAATCTCAAATTTTCTTACATACATCCACATTGTACAGATAAGACAAGTGAACACTGTGATAGAAAAACCAAAGAATTGCAACATCTGTTGCCATACTCAGACCAAAAAGCAACTCTTACATTAAAAAATAATAATACTAAAAATAAGACTTGATTTATTTGGGTGGGTCCAATTACTATTCAACTATAAAATTAAGCATAACCTGCATGATTAAACTTCTTGACATGCAAAAGTACAATTAAAACAGCATAACATACAGTTTGACCACGAATCAAAGATGTTATCTTTTTAATCTATGAAATACCATCCTTATTTGCAGATAACAACATTAATCAGATGTAGCTTTTTGCTAAGCTACAGTATCAATAGGAGGACTTCACATAAAGTGAAACATCTTATTTAATTAATTTTTGGCATATAATGTTTTTTTTTTATAGGTAATTTTTGGCATAAGATAGATGTATTCCATTCTAGTTTAGGAGAAAAACAAAATAGTGATCCACCTAGACTAAAGAGGGTGGATGATGAATAAGTATAACCTTTTTTTTTTTTTTTTTTTTTTTGGCATAAGCATAAAAAAATATCAAAGTTCTGCCACAAAGGTCACAAGGAATCGGCACATGTCACAATAACAGAAAGCGTATGAACAAAAGCACGATACAAACAAAGCACGATCTTTTCCATAAATACGGAGATGTCACCAAACATAAATGCAAACAAGATCAATTACTTTAACAAATTAACTAAAATGATTAGCAGGCCAGCAATATCATCATGTCAGCTCAAATTAAGTAATTCAATAAAAATTCTTACAACCATAATAAATTCAAACCATTTAACACCCTAATGAGCAGGCATGGCTAACATTTTAGCACCCAAATGTTTATATACCCAAACTTAAAAAACTCAAAACAAAAGTAAACATCACATAGAAAAATCAAAATAATAATAATAATAATTAAAGGAATTATGAACGAGCTTTACCTCCGAAATTCCAAAAAACAACAGTAATAGGAACGACCAGGGTACGATTAGAAGTTTACGAAATGATCAAAATTCAAGTCGAAGAACCTAATTTTAAAAATAAAAATAAAAGAAAATTGAAAAATCTACCTTTTTAAAATAAAAATCTAGATCTGTAATTACAGGGAATTCAAGACTGATTTAAAGGGTTTCGATCCCAGATGAAAATTTTCGAAGAAATTTAATTATTTTCTTCAAAGTCGAGAAGAAATAACCTGAATTAACGAAGAACTAGACAGATACAGTGATGGAGTTGAGAAATTACGCAATCTTCGAAACCCTAACCCTAGAATCGAGTACAGGGCACAGAGAGAAGTGAAAAGGGGATCAATCGAGAGAGAATTGAACGGAGAGAGAGATGAGATGAAGATCAAAGGAAGAAATTGGATCGAAAACTGGATCGAGATGAGAGGTAATCCAATTTGGGGGGAAATGGAGCTTCACTTGGGTGAAGTTTTTATAATTGTTCCAAGGTCCAATGATCGAAACTATTTTCGTGCTTCGTTGCGGTTTATGAAATTACGAAAAAGGGGCACTAAGTTGGTGATAATTACGGAATGTGACACTTTGAGATTCTGAATCTCGGTGAGTTTTCCGACCAGGAGAAAGATTCTGACAACAAGATGATGATGATGGTATAGATTGTCCACGTGTACGTTTATGAAAATGTTACACAAATTAATATAAAAAAATTATATATATTTACTAATGTAAAATAAAATTATTATTTATTGTGTTTCAAAAATTTTACTTATTCTAATGTACTTTTGATTAATATAAAATGAATAAATGTACTTCATGAATAATTCAAATTTTTTATAGTACAATTATTATATTTTAAAAATATTATTTTAAAATTATTCTTTGATTTAAAATTAAAATAAATTTTTTTTGAGGATATTAATTGTCATGAATTTAAAAGAAGAGTAAAATAAAAAATTTATATTATTTTAGCTCTTAAATTTTGAAAATGAACTAATATTTTGGGACAATAAAAAATAAAATAAGAGACTAATATTTTGAGACGGAAGAAGTGCGATAATACTAAAGATTTTTTAAAATATTATCACTAAATTTATCTAGAGGGTCAAATCTTAGTTGATTAATTTCCAAACAAATCAATAACTGATCAGCTTAATTGATTCAGGAACATCATCATGGTCGTGTTTAGAAAGTTATTGTACGAGCACGAAATAATTCTTCTCGTATGATCCTATTGATCAAGTTTGCGCTCCTCCAAACGTCGTCACTTTGCTTCTTGAAAACACAAACGTGAGTTAGCCGGCGGATGTGTGCCGGAAACCCCTCTGATGCCTAAGTCAGTCAATAGGCAATAGACAAAAAGCTCTGTGTACTTAGGAGTCAAAGTTGCAATACCTGTACCTAGGTCTGTTATGAGCTTTTGTAGGTTTTACCTGGCACAATCCTAGCAAGACTCTTATTCTGCAACGCAGAGTCCTCCTAGGAATCATATTCCTAAAAGATAATGCTTATCTTTCAACACCCTCCTCACTGCTTTAACCCAGTGAAATGGTTTTACCTCGATGGTATGACAAAGCAACCGGCCTAACATATGCTGATGTGGCAAGTTTCACCAAACTCTCCTTAGTTCGGTTCTACCTTGCTTTACCTAGCTCGGTATCAACTTGTTTGCATAACGCAACTCCTTGTACCCCAATTCAGAATACTCTGAACCGAGCTAACTTCAGTTATCCATGACCGGGCTAACAGAGCCCAGCGGTGAAGCCCATTCTACTCAGCCCATAGCTCGACGCGCTTCTTCCCAGTTCTAGCTCGGCCCAGACTTACGCTTTTTACCTTCTCATTACCCTCTCAGTTATCTATTTGACTTTTTAATTGTTTTAACCTGACTAAATAGTTATGATTAGAAAGTTGGTTGATTTTTTTTGTAATTGATTTGATAGTTGTCAGAAGAAAAAAAAAATTATAAATTAAATGTGATATTTTATCTTATTAATTATTTTAACTCATTTTATCTTTTAGTGAATTATTTTTCCTCCACCCTCTTTTCAAATAAGGCCTTATATCCTCAGCTCCTTCTATTGAGTAGCTCCTACATATGCAAGTACATCCGCATTTTGATTTGCCTCATGAAAAAGGTACTTAATCAAGCATTCTATATGGTCAATTTGTATGAGTGTCACAAGTTTGGTGTCTTCGACCACTGATCTATATGGTCAATTTGCACGAGTTCCTTCTTGGATCAAGTTCACCACATTAACTCAGGGGTGGGTGGCAACCTGGTAAGGGCCTGGGGTTTAAGCCCCTAGGTCCTGGGTTCGATTCTCCTTTGGGCCAATCTCCTGGGCGTAGCACAGTTGGTTACGAGGTTGACCTCAGGATACCTAATCAGCAGCTTGGTGTGGATTTAATGCTTTCCCGCTGTGCGAGTCCTGACTTAAGCAGAGCTTGTCTTGGGAGGTCGGGGCAAGCTTCCAGGTTATAGTCTCTTACTCAGAACGGACAACAAGACACCCTGGTGATCTCCTCAAAGGGGCGCTGCCTTGGACCTGCGGGAGAGTGGGAGGATTTTCCTGTAACAAAAAAAAAAAAAAAAAAGTTCACCACATCTTGACAATTTGCTTCAATCTTTGCATCTTATCTTCCTTTTTCGTGAATGATAGTTACATGAAGAAGGGATTTGAGTACCACCTAAATAAGTTATTTATTGATTTATTAATTTATTTTTGTCACATTATTTTTTTATTTTACATCGTTTCATAATATATAAAAATAAAATAAAAAATAAAAAATAAAGAATAACACCCTTGAATAATGGGTGTTGTTAACTTATGTTCATATGTTAAAATTTTTGAAAAATCGTACATTATTATTTAATATATGCATTTTTATAAAATCTTTTAAGATTTCTATCATGTACTTTAGTAACATACGTTAACAAAATTTTAAAAATTATTACATATATCTCGTACTTATCTCACTTTAACAATATACTAATTAATATTTGCCTCAGGGTGATGGCATTCCTCCTTTAATTAATTGATAATGGATTGTGCAAATAGGAATACTAAACATTTTTATTTTATAATATTTATTTAAAAAAAAATAAATGATAAGGATTCATTTGGGATGTGGATTGACTTTTTAACTTTTTAATTTTTTGACTTTTTTAGCCTGGAGCTAAAAAATCTCATTTGTGATAGATTTTTTAGCTTTTTTTACTTTTGTAAAAGAAAAAATAAAATGATTATAGTTTGGATGTAACATTTTGTTTTATTAGCTAAAAAGCAAATTTTGTCTTTTTATGGCTATTTTAGTCGAAAAACCCTATTTTGTGATATGCCAAACGAAGGCTATAATCTTTTTAAATTTTTTTATATACATTTTCATTTATTTTATTTTTTACATTCATCTACATTAATTGTAGGGTAAATTACACTTTACCCCTTTATATTTGATCACTTTCCCACTTTGACCATTAAAATTTATTTTTCTCACTTTGCCCTTTCATATTTCAAATTTTTTTCCAATTTACTCCTAAAGGTAATTTATGTTCAAAATTATACAAAAAATATCACATAATATAAAAAATATATTATTATATTAGATTTGAGTTTGTGTTAAAGGTGTGAGTTATATATAATAAAATATTTTTATGTTACATGACTGTTAATGTGTCATTTTCTACCTAATTTTTAACAGAAATTAGTTTAAGGAGTAAATTGAGAAAAATTTGAAACATGAAGGGTCAAAATGAAAAAACAAACTTTAAAAACCAAAGTGAGAAAGTAGCTAAATATAAAGGGGGCAAAATATAATTTACCCATTAATTGTATCTAAAAAGTTTAAATAAATAAAATTGACTAAATATGGAGAAAAAAATTCGCTAAAGACAAATAAAAATACATCTAAAAACAAAATTTGAAAATCAAACTAAACAGAATGGAGGAATTGCTGTGTCCACAGACATCAGCAACCCCATTATTCTCTAGAAAGCAAGGTGCTAATCACAACAACAAATGTAGGATTACTCAGTGGACAATAAACATCGTCTCTCCCATCCCCAGTGAGTAAGCTATGAATGATGTGTAAGTTGAAAGTAGTTCTTCACTAGATGAAAGCTGCAAAGCATTTCAAAAAGGTTTTTAACCTTCCATAGTTGACCACAAAAGCTAAACTTACCCAGATCTAATCAGCAAAATTGAAGCCATTGAAGTCAACAGAATGAAACAAAAACAAGAAGCTGAACACTGACTAGACAGATGGTTTCCAAAATATCATCATTTCAATAGCAAATTAAACAAAATGTAGTACAAATCAAGTTCTATTACAAAAAACAAGTAACAAATAGGAGGGTAATTATTTGAATGCAATGTGAACCAAAAACATGGGGTGTCACAAATAAATCTTCAACAAAGCATCAGAAATGTATTTAAAATTTGAACAACAAAAAGGAATTGTAAAAAGAATCAGATTGCCTGCCTCGAAACTATAGTTTCTTTGATTGAGCACGAGCCAAATGATCCTAGCATCTTCATTATGCCACGGCTGGCATGTCCTTGAGCCATGCATCCAGAGGCTTACCAATTGAGTACACAATGAAACCAATCTCCCTCAGTTTATCCGCATTCACAACGTTCCTACCATCAAAAACAAAAGCAGGCTTCTGCATATTGTCATATATCCTCTGGAAATCAAGAGTCTTGAACTCATCCCACTCGGTGAGAATGCAAATACCATGAGCTTCTTTTGTTGCCTCATAGGCGTCCCAAACCACACTGACTTGCTTCACAGTGGTGGGACTCATTGGCTGGAGGTGTAGAGGATGGTCCCAATCAAACTTGTTCATTGTAAGGTCCCTCTGGATTTGATCCTCAGTGACTTGTGGGTCATATATGTTCACTCGGGCCTTGTCCCCTAATAGCCCCTTGCACACATCAATAGCCGGGGTCTCTCGGGTATCACCTGTATCCTTCTTGAAGGCGAACCCAAGAATGGCAATCTTCTTGTTTGCAACTGTGTTAAACATAGAGGAAACAACACGGTTCACAAAGCGGCTTTTCTGATAATCGTTAATTTTGATGACTTGTTTCCAATATTCTGCCACTTCTGGAAGGCCATTGCATTCGCAAATATAAACCAGGTTCAAGATATCCTTCTGGAAGCAAGAGCCACCAAAACCAACACTAGCATTCAGGAACTTGGGACCAATCCTAGAGTCTGTTCCCACAGCATATGACACCTGTGTCACATCTGCTCCGGTAGCCTCACACAGAGCAGACATGGCATTAACAGATGAGATTCTCTGGGCCAAGAAAGCGTTGGCAGCGAGCTTAGAGAGCTCCGCAGACCACAGATTGGTGCATAAGATACGTTCTTCGGGGACCCAATGGGAATAGACAGCCTTCAATGCTTGGATTGCTTTCTGGCCTTCTGGGGTATCCCTGCCTCCAATAAGGACCCTGTCAGGACGGAGAAGATCTTGGATTGCTGTCCCCTCTGCAAGGAACTCTGGGTTTGAGAGAATTTGAAAGTTAATTCCCTTGCTGTTGTGGGTCAGAATTTTCTCTATTGCCTCGGCTGTTTTGACAGGGACTGTTGATTTCTCAACTACTATTTTATCAGATTTTGACACATCAGCAATCATGCGAGCTGCGCTCTCCCAGTATGTCAAATCTGCAGCTTTGCCTGCTCCAAGGCCCCTGGTCTTGGTTGGCGTGTTAACAGAAACAAATACTATATCAGCTTCGCATACATGTTTCTCCACATCAGTGCTGAAGAAGAGGTTCTTGCCCCGGCACTGCTTCACCACATCATCAAGGCCTGGCTCATAGATGGGGAGCTGATCACTGTTCCAGGCTGTGATTCGAGGTACAGAAATATCAACTACAGCTACTTCAATGGAAGGGCACTTGAGGGCTATCATTGCCATGGTAGGGCCCCCAACATACCCAGCTCCAATGCAGCAAATCTTCACCATTTTCCTTCTCTATCTAGAACCTGGACAAAGAATAATGTATATGAGAAAAGACACACACACACACAACTAGATTCAAGATGAGATGGCCACTGATGATTAGGTACAAACAACAGGTATAGTATGTCAAATTAAAACTAGAATTGGAATAATAGCAGCATGAATTTTTTTTTGTTCTTCTATTTACAGCATTTGTGAACTAATTGTCATAACTTCGACCAGATCCAACAACAAAACAACTCATAATTGAGCTAAGAAGTCGATTAAACAGTAGAGATTTACAGATCGAGTACTAAATAGCAGAAATGACAACACCGATCTGGGGATTCTAACTAAAACGAACAAACAAATAGAAGATCCGTAGTTAAAAACACATTATTATTATAATTAGCACAGAAATCATCAGCTCAAATCAGAAACATTACATAAAAAACAAAAAACAAAATACTTCACCATGAGACCATTCAAGTTCGCAAAACAGATCAAATGGGTGAAGTTTTGAGCATCAAGTTTGAATTGAGATTGAAACTAACCTCGTTTCCGAAGAATATCAAGATCGAGAGAGAGAGTCAATGAGAGAGAGGAAGAGCAAGTAGCATATGAAATAAAGGAGAGCGGGGACCTTTATTATATAGTGGTTGCGGATCCTGGATCTACCCTTCGGATTTT
Organism: Camellia japonica; assembly: GCA_030407325.1. Taxonomy (NCBI): domain Eukaryota; kingdom Viridiplantae; phylum Streptophyta; class Magnoliopsida; order Ericales; family Theaceae; genus Camellia; species Camellia japonica. The sequence goes on along the minus strand of JAPPVO010000059.1, from coordinate 25,944,607 downwards.
ACCCTGGATTTGGAAAGCCCAACACACACAAATCAGTATTATTTTTTAAAAAATAATTTTATCATTAGTGATTTTTATTTTTATTTTTTGTGTTTTAGTTAGATTTTTTTTATTTTTTTATTTTAGATGTACTTAGGAGTAAAATATTTGTAAATCTTTTACTAAATCTTACTGAAATATGAAAATTTACCAAGGACTCGTTTGTGAATTAGCATTTTTAGTGTGTTTTTTTGGTATTTTACTTTTTTTTAGTGATTTTTTGGGTTATTAATGACTTTTTTGTTTTTTGTTTTTTGGTCTAAATTTGACTAAATCTAGTAAAATGTTTTCAGATTTTTTACAAATAATTTGCTTTTAGGTGTATCTAGATTTGTTTCATTTAAGAAAATAAAAATATAATTAATTATTAAAATATGAAAATTAATTCACTCAAAAAATTTTTAGTTAAAAAACCAAACAATATATATTTTTCATTTCTAATTAAAACACTCATCATTATTCTTATAATTTTAAAAATATCATTGACACTATTTTTAATGTGCTTTTTTAGAAACTTTTACGAAAAATTATAAATAAGTAAAAAAAAAAAAATCGTAAATTTTGTCAATTGAAATGATAATTTTTTATTCATTTTCAATATAAACCATTTGCCTATGTTTGTGAAATAAAATTGATGAAAAAGTTAATATTTTAGTTGAAATTCAACAAAAAAATGTTACTTTTGATATTTTATGTACACTACGAGTTCAATTGTTAGAATACTATTTTTCGTCGATTTTACTTGATGAAAATAGATGAATGATGTAAATTGAAAATCAAAATATTAGAATTTAAATTAACAAAATCAAAAACTCATAAATTATTTTATTACAACGAGGGTTTTATTGAAGTTTCCCCAAACTTTTATTTGTAAATGATTTTAGTTCCTAAATTCATTTATCCCCTGCATATATCAAATTGTAGGAATACGTGAAAATTTCCATATATAAGAATCCAAAAATTAATTTAATAATCAAAAGTAACGTACATGACAACATATGAATTTAGAGGGAGAATTCTAATAGTCTTAAGCATTTTGGTTAATATTATTTATGTATTATTTAAGAGAATCACATCATATGAATATATGAAATTGATAGTATGGATCTAGTGAATGCATAATTCTGAGCTCTAGTTGTACCTTCTTTTTTTTTTTTTTCCTTTAAATTTTTGAAAATTAAGTTGATCTCACTTGAGATTTGAAAAAAATTAAATCTTATAATTTTGATATAATTATACGAACCTCTTTTAATGAGGTTAAAATAATAAAAACTAATACTAATAATGTAAAAATACAATAATAGACAATGTAAAATATATTTTTTAGTGTATGTTTTAGTGTGAAAGATGTGATAACATCAAACTTGTCCAACGTATTATATTTTCTCCAAACTTAAGGGAGGTTAATTTATGCTTTAAATTTTGGGAATGAATTAAAATTTTAAAAGAACTCCATATAATTATGTTAAATTTGTAAGACTCACTGTAATTTTTTCTAAATTTAAAGAGTGGTTACTACAATTTACCCCCCCAAAAAATATTCAGTGTGTTTGGTTTTAGTTTTCTGAATTTAGTTTTTTGAAAATTGTATTTTTTATTTTTTGTTTTTAGTGAATATTTTTAAAATTTTAAGCAAATTTTTTTTTTAGATACACTTTACTTATATGTATCTAAATAGTAAAATATTTGTGAAAAAATGTTTTAAAAAATTAATAAATACATAAAAATACGAAAAATGTACTAAATTATATATATATATATTTTTATATTTTTTGATATTTAGTGTATTTTTTAAAAAAATTTATAAATATTATATTTTTAAGTGTATTTATGTTAAGTGCGTCTAAATTTTTTTTTAAAAAAAATTATTTAAAATATTAAAAATTTTTATTAAAAATATTAAAATATAAAAATAAAAAAAAATATTTTCTAAAAACTGTTTCTTGAAAATTAGAACCAAACAAACGGATTGTAACTGAAGTCAACAAAAATTTCAAATTGTTTTTTTCATTGCTAGCACGTGAAAGAAATCAAAAGAAAAATGACCCTTGACCAAATAATTTAAGACCTTTCTTATACCTACCAATATATATATATATATATGCATATATAACAATGCCACCGGGTGTAATCAAATCATAAGCTAAAATCATTTAATTTAAAAGATTAAATGATCATTATAGTTGTAATATGTCCGTTTGTTTGAGGACAAAAGGAGACTTCAAAACTAAGGATAACTTGCTTGGTGCTCAAAAAAGATTGTTGAGTACTATCAAAGTTATGACTAATAAATAATGGCATGTTTTGAAAAGCTTAGGGATTGAAAATAAATAAAAAAGAAAAAGAAAAAGAGAAACAAATAAATAAATAACAGTAATTTTAGGATTAAGATTTCAGATTGTGGGGATGTATTTTTGAGGTCGTGTTACGTGGCCAAGGTGTTGCCAAGGTGTTTGTCGAGGTGTCACGTGGACGAACCAGATTGCCAAGGTGATTGTGATATTGCCGAAATCTGGTGCGATAATACCGAAATTCTAGATATTTAAATAAACAAGAATCCTAGATAAGTGAGGTGCTTAATTTGGATAGAGATGAGGCTCTTATGGAGTTCTTCTATATCTAATTAAGAGTCTGAGATAAGCGTTGTACTTGAGTCCTATGAAGTGAAACTTTTAGGGGACGAGGGCATTACTAGCTACCCTTGTGGGTCTAAGGTATGATTTTACTTGTGCACTGTTAATTAAGTTGATATCTTTGAGAGATAAGTGACTGACTTGATCATCGGTGTACCCCAAGTGGACGAGCCACCGTGGTATTCTTATCTTTTTGTTGGCAGGTGCTTGGCTTAATCTATTCTGCCGTATGCTCTCCAGCTAAGTTCCCTGTTTGGTTATGAGGTCGGAAATCAACACCCACAATTTGGCGCTGTCTGTGGAAACTTAGTAGGAATAGATGACCAACATCAAGCAAGGAGGCCGAGAAGGATCATTTTGATTCTTGAATCTTAGTTCTTGGTTTTTGACGAGTTGACATTTGAGTCCTTATTTCTTGACGCCAACGAGTCATGATCTCGATCGGAGGAATATCTCTAGCATGTTGCTTAGCCAACATGTTGGAAGATTAGACGATATAGGTTCCATTATCTCAGGATGCTAAGGTAATAGAACCTAGGGGGCAGTTGTGGGGATGTATTTTTGAGATGGTGCCATGTGGTCGAGGTAACTTTGAGGTGTTCGCCAATGTGCCATGTGGACGAGCCAAATTGCCAAGGTGATTGTGGTATTGCCGAGATCTGGTGCGATAATACTGAAATTCGAGATATTTGGATAGAGGACAAGAATACTAGATAAGTGAGGCTCCTAGTTCGGATAGGGATAAGGCTCTTGTGGATTTCATCCATATTTAATTAAGAGTCTTAGATAAGCGTTGTGCTTGAGTCCTATGAAGTGAGACTTCTAGGGGATGAAGGCACTACTAGCTATAAAAATGAGGCACCTCCGTGAGTTTAAGGTATGCTTTTACTTGTGCACTGCTAATTAATATCTTTGAGAGATAAGTGACTGATTTGATCGTCAGAGTGCCCCCGAATGGACGAGCCACCGTGGTATTCTCATTTTTTTGTTGGCAGGTGTTTGGTTTCTATCTAGCTAAGTTCCTCGTTTGGTTGTGAGGTCGAAAATCAACACCCACAATTTGGCGCCGTCTGTGGAAACTTAATAGGAATAGATGACCAACATCGAGCAAGGAGGCCGAGAAGGATTATCTTGATTTTTGAATCTTGGTTCTTGGTTTTTGACGAGGAAACATTTGAGTCCTTTTTTCTTGACGCCGACGAGACATGATCTCAGTTGGAGGGGTATCTCTAGCATGTTGTTTAGTAGACATGTTAAAACATCAGAAGATATAGGTTTCATCACCTCAGGTTGTCGAGGTAATAGAACTTAGGCGCAATTGTGGAGATGTATTTTTGAGGTTGTCCACGTGGCCGAGGTGCCGCCAAGGTGTTTGCCGAAGTGCCACGTGGACGAGCCAAATTGCCGAGGTGATTGTGGTCTTGTCGAGATCTGGTGTGGTAATACCGGAATTCGAGATATTTGGATAGAGGACAAGAAACCTAGATAAGTGAGGTGCTTAGTTCAAATAGGGATGAAGCTCTTGTGGAGTTCATCTATATCTAATTAAGAGTTTGAGATAAGTATTGTACTTGAATCCTATGAAGTGAGACTTATAGGAGACGAAGGCACTACTAGCTATAAAAGTGAGGCACTTGTGCACTGTTAATTAAGTTGATATTTTTAAGAGATAAATGACTGACTTGATTGTCGGAGTACCCCAGATGGACAAGCCACCATAGTATTCTCATCTTCTTGTTGGCAGGTGCTTGGTTTAATCTATTTTGCTGCGTGCTCTCTAGCTAAGTTTCCTATTTAGTTGTGAGGTTGAAAATTAACAACTACACAGATAATGTTAAGTCCATATTAAACTCCTATATGATGTAATTAATGTTTAAAATAAATCTAAATCATACACTCACATTTTGAATATTTTTCTCTATCTAAAGCTTTAATTTCTTTTTTTATTGACCTCCTATTTTCTTTAATGTAATGTTGATTCATAAATATGGCCAGAACACAATTGTAACAAATTAAAATTATATATACTAAAAGTGATAGTACATGCAATGCATACGCATAGGATTATTTTTCTTTAGCAAAATAAAATTGTAAAGTATATAATAAATTCAGAATTTAAAAACTGAGATATTTTATAAATCTGAAAAGATAAACAATTGAGAGATTTAAGATAAAAGAAAATAAATTTGAATTAATAAGGGAATTTTTAAAAATTTTAAAAAATAATATTCACGCCAACACTAATGTTTGTTTTATATAATATAATAGATATGTGGAAAAAAAAAGGAAAAAAAAGAAAAAAAGTATATGGAATTTGACCACTTGTGGCAGTATATAGATGTTGGGCCAACAGACCCAAGCAGCATAATTAGGGGTTGACCCACTGATTGCGGGTATCTCTATCAAATTAGTTATTTTTATTTTTAGTTAAATTAGTGAATAAATTATTAAATGAAAAAATTACTCATAAATTTCATTTGAAAAAAAGTTGTTTCATTTAACATTAGAAGTTTTCTTTTATACTAATTAGTCCTTTTTATTTTAGATATTGTACGGGAAAGATTTATACTTTCTCGTATAATCCTGTTGATCAAGTCTGCGTCCCTCCGTACGACGTCGCTTTGTCACCTGAAAACACAAACGTGAGCTGGCCGGCGGGTGTGTGCCGGAAACCTCTCCGATGCCTAAGTCAGAAAGCAAGACAAGTAGGCAAAAGCTCAATGTAGTCAGGGAGCAAAAGTTGTATTACCACTCCAAAGGTGATATTGGTGAGCTTATATAGGTTTCGCGTGGCACAGTCCTGGTAGGACTCTTACTCCTTCATGTGTAGAGTCCTTTTAGGATTACTCCTCCTTGCGTAGAGTCCTTCTAGAATTCATACTCCTGGAAGATAATGCTTATCCTCCAACACCCCCCTCACTGCATAAGCCAAGTGAGATGGCTGTACTACGGCCGAACTCCCTTATGGCCGAAGTAACCCCTAGTTCGGCCCTCACCTCCTTCTCTTACCTCGGTTTTCCTATGCTAGGACCGAGCTTATCCATAAGAGAAACGCGTCGAACTATCTTCAGAACAAGTCCTCTCCAGGACTTAACATACCTCGGTCCCACATGCTCCGACCGAACTAACAACTTGAGACCGGACTAGCATGTAAGGCCGATATAACTTCAAAACCAGTCTATGCCCCGAAGTACCTGGACCAGCCTAACCTTAGTCCACTCTCAGACCGGACTAACTTCCAAGCTTATAACCGGACTAACTCCAAGGTGTTCATGAAACCGAAGTAACATAAATGGCCACTTCATTTGGCCCATTTCGGCTGTGGCCCACTACGGCCCAATGCCTAGCTCGGCCCAATTTATCCATATAAATTACCCTCTCAATTGCCCCTTAATTCCATCTGCAAAGCATGATAGGGATTACTTGTTTATCAACCGAGCTAGAGTTTTTAACCTCTCCAGCCGATCTATCAATCCGTTAGCCTTTCCAGCCGAGCTAAAAACCCCCAAGCCTTTCCAGCCGAGCTGAGACCTCTTAGCTTTCCCAACCGAGCTAAGTCCGCACCGAGCTATACCTGTCCGGCTCAAACGTCTCTTCAGTTGCAGAAACTGAATCGATTGTCCTTCCCATGACACGTGGCACGTCGGTATTGGTCTTCCACAGCTGTAACGCCGTCTTTGTGTTTCACAATTTTTTGAACAGTTCCCGCTTTTTTCCCTTCTTCCAAAACAAAAAACCCTTCATTTTAACTGGATCAAATACTCAACTATTCACTTTCTCTGCTCTCTCTCTTGCTCTACTGCTTTTAGACGTTCGCAACTGTGAATCTTGTGTTTTACTGCCGTTGTTTCCACCTCGTTCCCTTTCACCAGGTAAACATCTCGAATCCGTTCCTCTTATTTTGTTTTTGCTTTCATTCAACCCATTGTAGTTTGTTTTGGTATTTTTGCAAAACACTTTTCTTGCTTAGCTTTGTTTCTGGAAAGAACTTCGTAAGAATCCCTTGAATATCAAGTAATAGCTAGTAGAACACTCATTTGATCCATAAAACACATCCAACCGAACTAGGAAGCTGTTTTCCCTTATGTACAGATTTTAGGTAGACTGGAACCGAGCTAGAACTTGTACGCTTCACAATAATTTTAATAGGCTACCAACTGATCCACAATAGCCGAAACAAAACCCACCGAACTAGAAACCATAGTACCTGACCGAGCTAAAACATCAGGGGCCATGCCAGCATTCATAGTTCCTAAACCGAACTCAGAAAGCTGCCCCTTGACGTCCAGCCGGAATAAGAAAACCTAAAGTAGAACCGAGCTAACCCAACGCCTTGCCTAAACTGAGATAACACGCCCTTCTTTAAACCGAGGTAGATCCCTCAGTAATCCATCTAACCGAAGTAAGGCTTCTGTGTTTCTGCTTTATTTTCGTAGCACGGTCCCCTGATCTGTGCTTAACCCTTTGTTTTTCACTTTGCAGACTTAGGTTGCCCAGGCACTCCCTCTGCGCACTCAACCGAGCTCCTGAGCACATCTTCTTCACCCGAGCTAATTTATTTATAACTTATACCACAAATGGGGAAGTACAGATTCCTAGTGGAAACCCCAGGCGGCTTAGCCGAATTTAGAAAGGATTACAACATACCAACCGATGTAAACCTCACCCTGGCCGAAACAGATGTAGACCCATGGGGCAATGAAGGCTTTGTCTCTTTTACCCTCCAATCCATAATAGAAACCGGACTCAGATTCCCAGTCCAACCCCTAATATGTGAATTTTTGAGACAAACCAGACTATGCCCCACCCAGCTGTCCACTAACACATACCGAATCATCATGGGTATAGCCGCACTAAACCAACAAACCGGACTAAACCTAGGTTTGGCCGAGATACTTCACCAATACTCCATAGGATCAAAAAATGAAGGCTGGTGTTACTATTTGAGAGTACGCCGAAGTCGAGAAAAAATAATTAAGCACACACCGGACAAAGACTTAAACGATGATGACTTCTTTTGGGTCTCTGGGAATTTTGAGGACCACCAGGCCCATATTCCTGGCTGGGCTATAAACTGGAACAAAGGAATCCCTGGTAAACTTACTTCGGTTATACTCCATACTTTCCTCTTTTCTGTATTTCGGCTCTCTATTCTGAACCGGACTAACACTTGTTCTCTCTTTGCAGATAAAGCACACCTTCTATCGAACTACGGCTACCCAAACCTCGGTGTTCTGCGCGCCGCACTACGAGTAAAGGAGAGAAGTTGGGCAAAGCTACTAGTCTTTGAACCGACTTACCGATACTCCGGTCGTCGCAAAGCAAGGGTGACCGACTTTCTGCTGGAGGAAGCACCGCAACCGGACCCCACTTTGCCCGAGATAAACCTAGTACCACTCACAGCCGAACAAGAAATGGCGAAGAAGAACAGGCTGAAGGCCATGCTCACTGCAACAACAAGAGCCGATGTGCCACAACCCGGTCAGGCGACCGAGACCGTGGTAGCACTCCCTTCTCAACAACCATCCTCATCTCGTCCAGGCAAGCGCGCCCGGACTAGCCAAACTGAGCGTCGCCTTGCTGATGAGGATGAGATCATTCTGCCCGAAGTCTCTCCTCCAAGTCCCCAGCAAAATCTCCAACCGGAACCCTCCGACCGAACTGCCACTTCCAAGTGGACTCCTATACTCTCCTTCAATGACCGAGATATCACCGCGTCTGATTCGGTGGTCTCAGAGAAGGACCATCTGATGGCTTTCAATTTGGCCAAGGGTGTGTGCCTCCCCAAGGACATGGAGCACCACTACAAACAGCTCAACACCGAGCTAAAGTCAATTCGGTCCTCCACAAAATCCATGATCCTGGTAATCAATCTTCCTCTATATGTAAGATTTTTTCCAACTTGGAGTCCGGCTAATCGTTACTTCTCCTTTGCAGGCTATCCAGAAGAACCAAGTCACCCACAGAAGGGTCATGGAACTTAGGAGGAGTACAAGAGAAGCCGTGGCCGAGGTCGAAGTCAAAACTGCCGAACTTGCTGAGGCCAAGAAGCAGTTAGCCGAGCTGCGAGCAGAAAACGGTCGCCTGACCGAAATAGCTAATTCGGCCGAAGCTGAGAAGCAGAAGATTGCCATTGAGGCAAAGGACAAGTTCCTGCGTTACTTGGCAAAAATTGAAGCGACGAAAGATGCCGAAATAAAACAATTAAAGGGAGAGATGAAGAAGGCTGAGAAGCGAGGCTTCAAGGAGGCCGAAGAAGCATACTCCCTTCAATGTGACGCAGCAAAAGACCTCTTTTTCAAGTGCGGCTGGAGGTCTGCGGTGGAGAAGCTCGGTTGTACGTCAGACACCGACGTCTACAACGCTCCACCGTACTCCATTCCATCTTCACTCTCACAGTACGCTGCCGATCTGCAAAAAGCCTTTCTTGAGGGGTCCGGCGATGAAGATGATGATGACGATGATGATGATGATGCGGAGCCATCTCTCATTCCGGTTGTCAACGAACAGCAAAATAACCAAACAGTTCGGTCTGAGCCAGTTATAGAAGATCCAACTCCTGAGCTGCAGCCGACTGATACCGAAGTTCAGGTTGACACCGAACTCCCTCATCAAACCGTGCTCCCCTCTGACACCGGACTCCAGGCGAATGTTGACGCAGAATTTGACGCCGAACTGGACGCACTTCTCCGCTGACTCTTTCTTTCTTTTTGTTTTCGAACTTTTTGTAACCGGGCTTCGGCCCCCTAATTGTACTCGGTTTGTTACGTTTTAATGAAAGAATCTTTCTTCAACTCTTGTTTCGGTTGTGTATGTATGCCTGTACTTTGTAATGAATTTTTCCATGAACTTATTTGTACAACTTTCATCTCGGCTAACTATCTAACTCATTAGCCATCCACTCTTCAGCCGATATAACTTACTTCGGCTGAAGAGTACAAAGTGTTGGTTTAATTCAGCCAACCACTCTTCAGCCGATATAGCTTACTTCGGCTGAAGAGTACAAAGTGTTGGTTTAATCCAGCCAACCACTCTTCAGCCATAAACTTACTTCGGCTGAAGAGTACATAGTGTTGGTTTAATCCAGCCAACCACTCTTCAGCCATAAACTTACTTCGGCTGAAGAGTACATAGTGTTGGTTTAATCCAGCCAACATCTAAGTTGGTTTTTCCAGCCAACTTAGAATATCATGTTTGGTCATTCCGGCCAAACGTCCTGCAGTCTGGATCCTAATCCTGGACTTAGGAAGGGTGTTGGTTTAATCCAGCCAACCTCTAAGTTGGTTTTTCCAGCCAACTTAGAATAAACATGCTTGGTTTTTCCGACCAAAACGTCCTGCAGCCTGGATCCTTATCCTGGGCTTAGGAAGGGTGTTGGTTTAATCCAGCCAACCTCTAAGTTGGTTTTTCCAGCCAACTTAGAATAAACATGCTTGGTTTTTCCGACCAAAACGTCCTGCAGCCTGGATCCTTATCCTGGGCTTAGGAAGGGCCATAGTTGGTTATTCCGGCCAACTATGTTTACAATGTATACTTTCTAAAGCTACTTTCTACTGAAAACCACAATGCTGAAAAGAATCGACTTTGTTTTATTGAGAAAGTAAAAAATTACATACTTAAAAGAAAAGAAGCTAAAAATAAAACAGCTTGAGATTGGCCGTGTTCCATGGCCTGGGGATTGCTTTGCCGTCCTCATCTTCTAAGTGGTATGCCCCTTTGCCTGCTAATCCGACCACTTTATAAGGTCCTTCCCAATTAGGTCCTAGCTTGCCATCTCCTGGAACTAAGGTGTTTCCATTACTTTGCGCAGTACCCAATCTCCAATCTTGAACTGCCTTGGATGCACTGTTTTGTTATACTTTCTAGACAACTCTTGTTGGTAGGAGGCGATGTGAACCAATGCTCTGTCTCTTCTTTCTTCTGCAAGGTCAAGCTCCAATGCTATGGCTTCGCCATTTAAGTCTGGATCAAAGTTTTCGCTTCGGATTGTGGGGAGGCCAACTTCTAATGGGATGACTGCCTCCATGCCATAAGCTAAGGAGAATGGTGTTTCTCCTGTTGATCGTCGCGGCGTGGTGCGGTAAGCCCATAAAACATGAGGGAGTTCTTCTGCCCACTTGCCTTTTGCTTTTTCTAATCTTTTCTTCAATCCGTCTAAGACGACTTTGTTTGAGGCCTCTGCTTGACCATTTGCTTGGGGATATGCCGGTGTAGAATTATAGAACTCTATCTTGTACTCTTCACAAAAGCCTCTGAAAATCCTACCATCGAATTGAGTGCCGTTGTCTGAGATCAGTGCCTTTGGTATGCCAAATCGAGTGATGATATTCTGCCAGACAAACTTCTTCACATCTTTTTCCTTGATTGACGCCAAGGCTTCTGCTTCTACCCACTTTGAGAAGTAGTCAGTTGCGGCAAGAAAGAACTTCCTGTTGCCTGGAGCTATTGGAAGTGGGCCTACTATGTCCAACCCTCACATTGCGAAAGGCCATGGACTGGTTAGAGGTAGAAGTTCTCTGGCAGGTTGGTGTATTTGGTGTGCGAATTTTTGACACTTTTCGCACTTTTTAACATACTTCTCTGAATCCGCTTGCATGTAGGGCCACCAATATCCTTGTGAAATTGCCCTGTATGCCAGTGATCTTCCTCCCTGATGGCTGCCGCAAACACCCTCATGTATTTCAAATAGGAATGCTTCCACTTTGCTGGGGTGAACACACTTCAAGTAAGGTCCTGAGAATGACTTTTTGTATAGTGCCAAGGATGGAGAGAGCCAAAATCGCTGCGACTTTGCTCTGATTCTGTTGGCTTCTTTCTTCTCTTCTAGTAGGGTGCCGTCTTTCAGAAAAAGTATGATGGGATCCATCCAAGAAGGGCCTAGTTCTGCGCAACATACCTCTTCTGCTTCTGGGTCTTCAATGCTTGGTCTAGGCAGATAGTCGATTAGTAGTGGGTGAGGAATGGAGGTGTCTGCCATTGAGGCGAAGCCTGCTAGTTCGTCTGCTCTGCTGTTTTCCTCTCTGCCGATCTGTTCTATCCTTACCACTTCAAACTTCTTGATTTCTGTTCTGGCCAACTCTTGGTACTTGGCCATTCTATCATCTTTTGCCTCGTAGTCGCCAGATATTTGGTTTACCACCAACTGTGAGTCGCTGTAAACCATTAGCTCGGTGGCCTTCATGTAGAAGGCTGACTTGAGGCCTGCCAGAAGCGCTTCATACTCCGCTTCGTTGTTTGATGCTGGGAAGCCAAGGTTGATCGCTTGCTCCACCACTAGGCCATCTGGAGAGATGAGGACTATGCCAAGTCCTGCTCCATGTCGATTGGATGCTCCATCCACGAAGAGCTTCCACATCTCTCCGACGAACAACTTCCAGCAGGTGGAGGGATCAGATGATGCCTTGGGATCTTCCATGATGCTAGTGTCTTCTTCAGAGTCCATGCTCGTTGTCTGCCCCTTACTTTCCGTTTGCACCAAGCCTTCATGTGTTGGCGAGTCCTGACTTGGTGTAGCATGGTCTGTTTGCTTCTTGCCTTCTCTACTCTGGTCTGCCTTGGGCACTGGCTGAGTAACCTGCACTAGGGGTTGCGCTATTCCGGCGTCAATCTCCATTCCTAGTTCGGTTGTGTCAGTCAGGTCAATTGGGCAGACTTGATGGCTTCCAGGGGTGAACTCTGCGACGAAGTCTGCCAAGGATTGGGCCTTTACTGCGGTTCTGGGTTGGAACTTGATGTCGTATTGTCCCAATTCGACTGCCCACTTCAGAATTCGCCCAGAGAAGTTCGCCCTTTCGAATAAAAAGCTTAAGTGGAAAGGCTGTGAGAACAACTATGGTGTGGGCGTGAAAGTAATGTGACAACTTCCTTGAGGCCATCATTAAGGCCAATGCCAGTTTCTCCAGTGGCAAATACCTCGTTTCAGCGCCTAACAATGTCTTGCTGACATAGAAGATTGGAAGATGCTGGACCCCTTCCGCTCGAACCAACACTGCACTTACCGCGTGCTGAGAGACTGCCAAGTAGAGGAAGAGTTCTTCTCCAGGTATTGGGGTGACAAGTAGTGGTGGAGAAGACATGTATTCCTTCAAACTCTCCAGAGCTCGGTCGCATTCTTCGTCCCACTCAAACTTAGCTTTTAGTGACTGAAAGAATGGACGCAATCTGTCTGAAGACCGGCTGATGAATCGGTTAAGTGCTGCTGCCATGCCGGTGAGATGCTGCACTTCTTTCACTGAGTTAGGCCTCTCTAACTCCTGAATTGCTCTGATTTGGGAGGGGTCTGCCTCAATACCCCTGTTGGTCACCAAGAAACCTAGAAACTTGCCAGACCCCACACCGAATGCGCACTTAGAAGCGTTAAGGGCAGCTTGTGTTTCTTCAGGATCTGGAACATCTCATCTAGGTCCTTTAGGTGGTCATCCGCATTTTGCTTTTGACCACCATGTCGTCGATGTACGCCTCCATTGTTCTGCCTAACAATGGCTCGAACATCTTTGTGACCATTCTCTGAAATGTCGCCCCTGCGTTCTTTAGGCCAAAGGGCATGACCTTGTGTACAGTATAGTCCTCTTGGCGTGGTGAAGGACGTGACCTCCTGGTCTGGTTTGTGCATGGCAATTTGGTGGTAGCCTCTGTATGCATCAGAAAGCTAAGTCTGTTATGTCCTGCCGTCAAGTCTACCAGTTGATCTATCCTTGGTAGGGGGAAGCTATCCTTTGGGCACGCCTTGTTGACCGTTTTGTAGTCGACGCATACACGCCACTTGCCATTCTTCTTTGGCACCACTACTGTGTTGGAGATCCATTTGGGGTAATGTACCTCTCTGATTGCTCCTGCCTCCAGCAGGTTACCCACTTCTTCTGCCACTATCTCAGCGTGATGGAGTGCCGATCTGCGTGTGCGTTGAATGACCGGTCTGGCAGATGGGTGGACATTGAGTTGGTGGCAGATTAGGTTTGGATCAATGCCTGGCATGTCGTAAGGCGTCCAGGCAAACACTTCGATGTTGGAGGTCAGGAATTCCATAACCTCCAACCTCTCAGCGCTGGATAACGTCGAACCAAGCAAAAAGAACTTATCGGGTTCTTTTCATCGATTCTTACTCCACCAAATCTTCTATCGCTTTCTGATCAGCTGCTTTGCCAACCTCTGCGAACAGTTCATTACTCTCAGGTTCTTCAATCGAATGAACATACCCCTTGGCCGCACGGCTTCCGTTTGTTGTGACGAAGCATTGTTTGGACATGATCTGGTCCCCATATACTTCTTCAATTATGCCGGTGTCGTTGGGAAATCGCATCACTTGGTGGTAGGAGGATGCCACTGAGCGCATGGCATGCAGCCATGTTCTGCCCAAGATAACGTTGTAGGTGGAGAGGGACCTTTATCACCCAGAACTCCACTTGTTTCGTTACACTCCCTGCTCTGACTGGGAGGATAATTTTGCCAACGGGCCACTCTGGCATGGAGTTGAATCCGATAAGGGGAGATACGGCGGGCGCCAAGTCTTTATCTTGAAGCTTTAGTTGCTTGAAGGTTTCATAGTACATGATTTCACACGAACTACCTTGGTCAATCAGAATCCGCTTGACATCAGAATCCTTGATTCGGAGAGTGACGACCAAGGCATCGTTGTGAGGGCAATAAATCCTTGCCAAGTCTTTATCTGAAAAGGACATGACATTTGTGGCCTCCATCTTCCCCTTTTGGCGACTGGTTGGGCACTTAGCACCTCTCTGAAGTGCTCAGCCTTTTGATTGAACCTCTGAGCTCGCATACACGCTCAGGTTCAAAGACTCCATGTATTACGTTGATGACGCCTTGAGGTGGGGCGTCGTTTGGCATTCCATTGGGCATATTGTGGTCCTGGGGGGCTGGCTGTGCCCCTCCTTCTATGTATTTGTCCAGGTGGCCTGCTGCCACCAACTCTTCCAGATGCTGCCTCAATGCCGTGCAATTCTCAGTTCGGTGCCCCTTTTCTTTGTGGAAGGTGCACCTTGATCTATCATCATAGTCCTTCTGTGCCTCGCCTAGCTTGGCTGGCCACTTAACGAAAGGCTCGTCTCGAATTTCACTGAGTATGCGGTAGATTGGTTTCTTGAAGACTGTGGTGATGGCGGTGCGGACTCTCAGCCATCTTTTGTCTTGGTCTTCTCCATTGTCTCTCTTGCCCGTCCGTTCTGTCTGTTCGGACGGTCTACCGCGTTGACCTTTGCTGAGGCCTTCTTTTCAGGTACTGTGGTCGCGCCAGTTTTTGCTTTGGCGCGTGCGCCATCCTCTTCCACCCTGATGTGCTGATGCACTCTCTCCATCAGGGCCTCCATGGTGAGGGGTGGCGTCATGGTGATAGAGTCTCTCAGTCTGTTCCCGACTGGAAGGCCTCTTTTGTATTGCGCTATGGCTAGATTGGTCGGGCAGTCCCCAATCTGGTTGAATGTTTCCCAATAGCGGCTGTTGTATGACCTCAAGGTCTCCTTATCGCCCATGTCGATGGAAAGTAGCTGGTCGATCTCCACTGGGGTTTTCGTGTTTGTTCGGAACCTTGTCACGAACGCCTCCGCCAGTTGCGCCCAGGAGGCTATGCTGCCCTCTAGAAGCTTCTCAAACCAAGTCAAGCCCAGGTCACCAAGGCTTGAAGGGAATAGGATGCACATCAAGGCCTCATTCCGCCGGTATACAGCCATGACCTGGCGAAAGTGGCTTAAGTGTGAGTAGGGGTCCGTCTTCCCTTCGTATGTTGTGAACTTGGGCTGGAGAAAGCCTGACGGTAGGGGTGCGTTCTCTATTGCTGGGACGAATGGTGAGGTCTGCAGCCTCGCCAACGCCTTGTCCGCGGGTTCGTATGCCGGACGCGGTATTGGCATTCCAACCTCGACGCTTCCATGCGTCCGAGGAGCCAACCGCTGTAAGGCAGAGACCCTATGTGGATCGCGCGCCCTGGCGTCCTCCTTTCGTCGTGCCTTTTCTTCTAGCACAGATCGTAGGTCGGACGATCTGGGCAAGTCAGTCTGTCTAGACCTCGTCTGGTGTGAATGCGAGGGCCAATATGTGCTTCCTTCCGTGTCCGATCTCTCGTATCTGGTCCTCTCAGACCCGGAGCGGCGAGTTCTGGAAGATACGGACAATGTATCGCCTGTCCTGAGGCTTCTGTTCTCTGCATGGGAGGGGTAGAATTCCTACTACGACCTTCCGAGTGGCGAGGGGGCGTCTTGTTGTTGCGCCCCACTCCTGTCGCCACTTCTGTTCCTTTTATCTGGCGCTTCAGAGACCATGTCCGCTGCCATCTTACGAATCAATTCGTCTTGTTCTCTGACGCGATCCTCCAGAATTTGAGGATCAACTCTGCGCCTTTGTCTTTCTGGGCTTTGCGAACGAGAGGGATGAGGGCTATTATTTCGCCTTCGACCCCTCGCATCTCTCCCGGAGTTGTGTCTTTGTTGCCCCAGGTCCGCCATGGGAGTGACCACAGGAAGGCCTTCACGCCTTGCACCCCCTTCTGGAGTTAGTCCGTCGACGGCGGACTGAGGTAATTCTTCGTTGTTCGCCATTGATTTCTGGGAGAGAAAGCTTGATCAAGAGGTCGTTCTTGTTTGAATTTCCCACAGACGGCGCCAATTGTACGGGAAAGATTTATACCTTCTCGTATAATCCTGTTGATCAAGTCTGCGTCCCTCCGTACGACGTCGCTTTGTCACCTGAAAAGACAAACGTGAGCTGGCCGGCGGGTGTGTGCCGGAAACCTCTCCGATGCCTAAGTCAGAAAGCAAGACAAGTAGGCAAAAGCTCAATGTAGTCAGGGAGCAAAAGTTGTATTACCACTCCAAAGGTGATATTGGTGAGCTTATATAGGTTTCGCGTGGTACAGTCCTGGTAGGACTCTTACTCCTTCATGTGTAGAGTCCTTTTAGGATTACTCCTCCTTGCGTAGAGTCCTTCTAGAATTCATACTCCTGGAAGATAATGCTTATCCTCCAACACCCCCTCACTGCATAAGCCAAGTGAGATGGTGTACTACGGCCGAACTCCCTTATGGCCGAAGTAACCCCTAGTTCGGCCCTCACCTCCTCT
Source organism: Camellia japonica (assembly GCA_030407325.1). Taxonomy (NCBI): domain Eukaryota; kingdom Viridiplantae; phylum Streptophyta; class Magnoliopsida; order Ericales; family Theaceae; genus Camellia; species Camellia japonica. The sequence goes on along the minus strand of JAPPVO010000059.1, from coordinate 25,927,868 downwards.
CTTACCTCGGTTTTCCTATGCTAGGACGAGCTTATCCATAAGAGAAACGCGCCAAACTATCTTCAGAACAAGTCCTCTCCAGGACTTAACATACCTCGGTCCCACATGCTCCGAAGACTAACAACTTGAGACCGGACTAGCATGCAAGGCCGATATAACTTCAAAACCAGTCTATGCCCGAAGTACCTGGACCAGCCTAACCTTAGTCCACTCTCAGACCGGACTAACTTCCAAGCTTATAACCGGACTAACTCCAAGGTGTTCATGAAACCGAAGTAAGTAAGTAACATAAATGGCCACTTCATTTGGCCATTTCGGCTGTGGCCCACTACGGCCCAATGCCTAGCTCGGCCCAATTTATCCATATAAATTACCCTCTCAGATATGTTGTATTTTCTTAATTTGGAAGTTTGGAAGTTTACTTGTTTGCCCTTATGTGTAATTTTGTTTGAATTTTTTTCCTAATGTTGGGTGAGGCAAGTTACTTTTTGAAAAATTATTCAATATTCTTAGAATACCACGTGTCCGTACTTCTACCCAATCATTATTCATTATGCCTCCTTACGTCCTTTAATCACTCAACACAATACCCCATCTACCCACATTCTTCACCAATCACAATACTATGGAGTACTACGTGTCCATACTTCGGGATTACTGAATCATTGTCCGTAGGTTTTTACGTTTCTATTTTTTTGGTGGGGATTTAGTGGAGTGATTTGTAGGTGAATGATGTTACCCCCTTTGTGGTCTTTGTTTCTTTTTGTGGTGTTTGTCCCTATTATGATATTGACATTAATTAGCATCCAAATGACTCAAACCACTAACTAACACTACTATATCCCCAATAACCATAACAATGTCAATAAACATGGGCTATTTCATGTGTACAAAACATATGTTAATACAACATCACAATGACAAAATGCGGCTAACAAAAATCACAACATTACACAACACAATCATTGTTCGGCAACACAAAATTACACCAATTTGTCAAATGACATCTACACATGCAGAACCCACAACAGAACAATGACCACACCACCAAAATCCCAATGTACTCTAAACCCACATTGCCATTCACATACAACAATAATACGATGCGAACCTATAACATTACCAACCCAACATTATATATAAAAATAGACAACGATGTCGACAACACAATCAGAATATTTATCAAAGAAGTAAAATAACAACATTGAAACATATACCTGCCGATGCCGCCGACGCAATAAGTAGTGTACACACGCTGGTTATACATCAGTAACGTCAACCCAACGACAAAATGATATAGTTCTCGATCCTAATCATTGTATTGACAAAAATGGTGTATTTATAGGGTTTGGGGGAAACCAAACGTTAAAATTGGCAACACAAAGATAAAGTTTAACATTGCTAAAATCAAATAAACAACAATCAAATCAATATACACCCATTAACATCGGGAATCCATAATTGTTCCATCTTCGTCTCTTCCATTTTGATTGGGATGAAAGAAAAACAAAAAAAGACCATAGTAAGTTTTTTGGGTACAAACGTAATTTTCATATCACCAAATCCCTAATTTACCCATAACATTTGGGACAACACGCGCTAACACCATGTACAAAAACGTCATTGCCATTCAAATAGGACTTATCAGTGCATAAAATAGAAGGCAGAACTAAATGGTTCGAAGGTTTATGATTTGGGATTCATTCACATTTATTAAATTAGTTATTAAATTAGTCATTTTAGTTTTGATGATTTTGACTTAATAAATGTAGCTAATAGTTTACCCTAGTCAAACATTAAAAAAGTATCCAGTATGTTTGGTTTCAGTTTTCTAAAAATTAATTTTTTTTATTTTTCATATTTTTTTATTTTTAGTGAATATTTTTAAAATTTTAAGCAATTTTTTTTTTTTACTTTTTTAGATGCACCTTACTTAGATGTATCTAAATAGTAAAATATTTGTGAAAAAATATTTTAAAAAATTAATAAATACACAAAAATACGAAAAACGTATTGAATTTTCCTCTTTTTTTTTTTTGTATTTTTTGGTATTTAGTATTTTTTTAAAGATTTTTTTCACAAATATTATACTTTTTAAGTGTATTTATGTTAGGTGTATCTAAAAATTAAAAAAAAAACTGCTTAAATTATTAAAAAATTCATTGAAAACATTAAAATACAAAAAATAAAAAACTAAATTTTTTTAAAAACTGTTTTCTAAAAACCAAAACCAAACAAGCTGATTACTTTTTATATTTTGGAATTAATGTGTTGAGTTTATAAAAAATAATTTCAAATTAAAATAAATAAAATAATATTTAAATAGTATAAAGAAATAATAGAGAGTTTGTTGGATAATGTATTTAAAAAGATGTAAAACCAAATTAGAAAAATTAATGATGATGTTGCTGATTCAAGAGAGGGCGAGTCGGGCAGACCCACGCTTCCTACACCTTTCATCGGTCATTGAGCTCGCTGGTATGCCTGCAAAAATGCCCAACGGGGAACAGAAGTCCTCCAGCGGACCCTCCGAGGATCAAGTTAGGAGATTGACGATGTAGAGAGGAGGAGAGAATAAGAATAGAGAACTTAATCTTTTGATGTGTCTTGGAAGCCTCCTTATATCCTTTGTCCATCATTTCCTTATCCACTCTGACCTGTCATGTTGGCCGAAAGTCTATACTCTAGCTTGCATTATTCACGATGAGGCTGCCTGTTTCGACGTGAAGGGGTTGTCGCATTTAATGCTATGGGAGCCTCATTAATGGCTGATGTGTGGTGCAATAACTCTGTAGGATCTTTGTCTACTTACGTGACTGGTTCCCTGCTTGACACGTGTTTAGATACCATTGGTTCCTGGTTTAACATTGGGTCCTCAAGGGTGTTGGGCTTTAGTACCTAAACTGTGAATTGGGCTTTAAGTGGTGGGCCAAAACCTTTTGTGGACCCACTGATGTCAGTAGTCCCGCATTTCCAAGTGTAGTTTTAGTCCAACGAAGAGAATAAGAAAGAAGATGGGGAGTGTGTAGGACCTAGCGAGAGGGCCGACCGTGGAGGGGGTCGAACGAGAGGACCAATCAAGAAAAGAGCCGACCGTAAAGAGGATTGAGCGCAAAAGTCGACCGAGAGGAGAGCTGACCGCAAAGGGAAACCGATCGAGAAGACCGACCGAGAGGAGGGCCAACCGCAAGGGGGCCTGATCGAGAAAACCGACTAAGAAGAGGGCCGACCGTGAAGGAGGGCTGATCGAGAAGACCGACCGAGAGGAGAGTCGACCGTGAAGAGGGGCCGAACAAGAGATGGTGACAGAGCGCGGGGCTCGAGGAGTGATGAGGCACGTGATGATGTGAAGTGGAATAGATGAGGAAGGGAAAATGGGTGGGGAATCGTGGTTGTACATGTGGCAAAATCTAAACCAATGGTTTGGGAGGTGATGCGTTAGTAGGAAGCGAAAGGTTAGGACTAGGATAGGATGTAGAAAAGGTGGGGGTTGTGACTTTTGAAAATTTTAAACTGGCAAAATTTAACCTTGATCCTTGGCAAATAGACAAACCGTGGGCATTTGGAGTTATCCGTTTTACATATCTTATTGCGAGAAACCAACACATCCCCAGATCTGACCGCATTCGTTTCGGGTGACACTCCCCTCTAATAGTTTGTGAACGTCCTTGTGCTTGCGTCTGAAGCGATATACAGAAACGTAAAAGAGATGGCTCAAGACGAAGCACCAGCGATGAGATTAGAGGCGTTAGGTAAAAACGATGCGGTGGAGTTGACGGAGCAATATAGGACGGAGAGGTGGGAGGAAAGGGCGGCGGAGCAAGTGGTGCGACCTCGTCCGTCCACAATGATCGTGGCTGCGAGACCGATTAGCCAAGTGGGGCCTGACCACTGACATACCAAGGCCGACAAATCAACGTTTACGGCGGAGGAGTTGGAGGAGGTGCGTAAGAAGTACCAGATTCCAACAGAGATAGAGTTAAAGTAGCCGACGTCTAAGGAGAGGGCATCGAATGCACGACCGATAGAGTTTACACTGTACAAAGAGACGTTATGGGGGACTGAGGTTGTCACTCCATCAAATAGTAGTGGACGTGCTGAACCGGTTAGAGGTGGCATCAGGTCAGCTTATGCCTAACGCGTGGAAAATATTACTGGCCTGTGCGATCGCATGGCCACGGGCGACTGGGGGAGCAGCGATGACAGTAGATGAGTTCTTTTCTTGCTACAAGGCCTTTAGTCAACAAGAAACATGGGTAACCTTGTAGGCGGTGGCGGGTAGAGGACTAGTGGCGGGTTTGCCATCGTCGGTGAAGGGGTAGAGACCACGGTGGTTCTACGTGTTAGCAAATGGTGGCAGGGGGTGCACACAACGTGGAAAATTCCCATCAAGTCGGTGGAGCCAAGGCTGGAGACAGAGGCAGAGGATAGGGTTAAACAGGTGAAGGAGTGGAGGGAGAAGGAGGGCGTGAAGTGGGATGACCTCATCCAGCCTTCAACTTTGTTTGCCTTAAGTCTGGGGCCACAGCCGACCGAGGAGGACCTTACACTAGAAAAGTTGGAGGCGAGGAGAAAGATGCAGGAGGCGGAGGATAAAAGAACCTTCGCCAAGGCTGACAAATATAAAGAATCACAGTTAGGTCGTGCGCTTAAGCCGGTCATGAAGGAGCAAGTTTGACCACGCCCCAAACCTCTGGGAGATAAAGATCTGGCCGATTTTGCGCCACTACCGCCCCCAGTAGATCCGCTGAAGGAGAGGAGAAAAAAAGAGGTAGAGGCGGTGTTGAAGAAGAATAAAATGAGGGCGGTTGCAAAGAAGAGTAAGGGGGGCCAATTTTGAAAAAAGTGAAGGAGGGCAGGGCAGAGGCGACCCAAGTGTTGAGTGACGCAGTTGAGCCAAAACAGTTGGCCGGAGGCGAAGGATTGGGAGAGCAATCGCCCAAAATAGGGTCTAGCTAGAAGTGTACCCAAGTCCTGGGTTAGGTAGGGGGCGGGCAAGTAAATTTGAGACGAGGGCGGCGTTAAAGACCGCTACGTACCATGTTTGTGCGGTGGCTGGCTGTTCGGCTGAAGAAGGAGGCGCAACCAAGGTTGCCGCAGATCGTCTCCTGGGAGTAGTGGAGGATGCGGCCGTGCGGTCGATGGCGCAATTTAAGGAAGCTGACCTCCTAAGGGGGTTTTGCTCAACGCAGATGGAAGCGACGGCCTTGGCGGCAGACCTGCTGAATAAGGCAGCACATGCGAAGATGGATGTAGAGCCGCTGAAGGCCCAGTTGGAGGGGGTGAGGGCTGAACTTCAAAATTTAAGGGTGGAGACGGCGGGCTGGAGGAAATCCGCGCGCAGTGCCTGTGCGAAGGGCCTGGACTATGCGCAAATGGCGAAGAAGGCAGAAGTATTGGCCTTGGTGCAGAGCTACTTGGCAGAGTGTACTGCCTCCGAGCTCGCTGTCGGCAAATCGGAGTTGGAAGCGGTGCATCACAAGGCGGTATCGCTGGAATTCGAGCTGGCGGGCGAACGGAGGAAGGTAAATATGATCCAAGAAGCCTGCAACACCGCCAAGGAAAGGTTGGAAGAGGCCCTCTCCAACAACGAAGATCTGCGCAACCAGGCCTTAAAAGACAAGGAAGAAGCAGATGAGCGTATCGTGGAGTTAGAGAGAACACTGGCAGATGAGAGGGCCAAAATGGCCTCAAAGAGGGCGGCGTACCTAGACCTCTGCGTGGCGGCGGTAGAGGAGTTTAAATGGTCTGCCGAATTCCAGATGGCCATCGATGCAACGGCCGCGAGGAGTTTGGCCAGGGAGGGTGAAGGGGGCGCTAGGCCATTAGGGGTGGCCGCGGGAGGTAAGAGGGAAGAAGAAGTGATCCAAAGCTTCCAGCGGTTAGACTTCTACAAGCACGAGATGAGCTAGTACTGGGACAACGGCTGGATGAGCTTCAAGTATAAGACGCAAGAGCTGTTCCCAGATATAGACTTCAGTCGCGTGAATGTAAGAGAGGACGACTGTAGACACCCAATTTTTGAGCGACCTTAAGACTCAGACGTCATCGATTCAGCGCTCGGTGATAGTGCATGTTGTGCTCGTTTTGAGGTTTCGGAGTTTTGGCTGAGAGCCTTGCCTCCAGGTCTCTGAACTCTTTGTGCTTCGGCTCGGTTTGCAGACCACGCCTTGTTTTTCTTGCCTGAGGGAGGAAGAGGTTTTTTAGACCATCTCTTTGTGGTCGTAGACCACTTTTTGCGGTCGTAGACCACTTTTCCCATTTGGAGACTAGTTTCCGATTTTCGGAGCCTTCGGCCGCGCGTCTTGTCTCGGGACTGCTTAACGTTCTCCGTTTGGCGTGGTTTTTGAACCACACCTTGTTTCTTTGGCCTAGAGGGCCACTGTGGGTTGGGACACCACTTTTGTGGTCGTAAACCACTTTTGAAGCTTGTCAGCTAGTTTTCGAGGCTCCCGGCTGCGCGCTTTGCCTCCCGAACTTTCGTCTTGTATCCGTTTTGGTTTGTTTTTGGTACAAACCTTGTTTTCCTTGTTTGGAAGGTGGTACAAGGGTGGGAGACCAGTATTTCTCCTTGGAGACCACTTTTCTTCCCGCCAGCTAGTTTTCTGATCTGACAACTAGTCTCCTGGGTCTTTGGGCCACCTTTTCTGGTTGGCCACCCCCCTGGCTTGTTTTCAGTGTGCTGATCATCTCCCACCATGGTAGACCACTTGTTGTCTTGGGAGACCACTTGTGGTGGTCAGCCAACCACTTGAAGTAGCTGGCCGACCACTTCAAGTGGTCGGTTACTTTTTGGAGATATTTTCCTCCAGCTGGCACAGCTGGAGGGCACTGAAGCTATCCTCCATACACGTGTATGGAGGGATTGCCTTGAACCTTAGCTTCTCCAAGAAGCTTTGCTTTTGGTTCTCTATAAGAGAGAACCATCTGCTCCCTCCTCTAGGGTCAGAAAAAAAGTGCTGGAGTGATACATATAGTTTTGTATCTATACTTCTTCATTTTGCTCTTGTTTTGTGTTCAAAAGTGTAATTTTGTCTTGCTTTAACACATAAACACACACTCAAACACCTTACCCTTGGAGCTGAGGTCCCTTGAGGTTGTTCTTGAAGTTCTTGGACTGGTTTTGGTTCAAAAAGTGTGCTGGAGTTGCAGTAGTAAAGGTGGTCTTCAAGGGTGAGTTTTTAACAATTAAATCCCCCATTCTTATTTAAGCTTTTGGACCCTTTTGCATGCTGTTTTGAGCTTAGATTTCTACTGTAAAAAGTTCTATTTTTGTGTGCTTTAAAAGTTTGTTTAAGGTCACTTTTGTGTTTGGGGTTGTTTACCCCCTCTTAGGCCTTGTTTGGCCTTACTTTTGTGCCTTCTTTGTGAGCCTTTGGGACCACCTTGTTTTGGCCTTCTCACCACTGAAACTCAGAGGAATTTCAGTGGTGGAAAGGGTGTTTTGAGGTCCCAAATAGGAGAGGGTCATCCCCTCTCCTTGTGTCTTCAATACTTGTCTTCATTAGCCTCATGTGTGAGCATGTTTGTTAAGCTTATGTTGGCCATATCTTAGCTTGTATTTGAGGTTATTTTGCTGTGGCATGCCACTGCTTTTGCTTGGTTTTCTGACTCCATGCATGCATAATACACTTGTAATGTAAATTTCTTAAACTAGCTTTGTATGCTTCATAAAGTAGCATGTCATTCTAGCTTATATTGAGTCCATTTCAGCATGTTTTTGGTGATGTTTTACCATGTCATACCTTTGTTAGGGTTTGGTTTGGTCACCCCTTGCATGCTTCATGCACTTGTAGTGCAATTCTATGAATTAGCCTAGTGTGTCTCATGCTTTAACATGTCATTCTAGCATGCTTTTGGCTTAACTTCAAGAAGCTTTTGTCCATGTTTTAACATGCTTTAGCTCTGATTTTGGTTGTTTTGGTCAAGCATGCCTTGCTTTGTATAGCTATAGTGCATTCTAGCTTGTTAGCTTTGTGTATCAAGTCCACTAGCATGCATTACTTGGAATATTTGAATGATTTGGCATCATTTATAATGTGATTTCAGTCCATGTTTCATGGTCATGCACTTGCATTTTTTGCTCTTTCAATGCGTTGGAGGGTTCGCCCTTTATGCCTTAAACATGAACCATTGCGTATGCCTTCATGCCTAAGCTTGCGAGCTATCATTTCAATGTGTTTTTGGGGTTACCTTGCCATGATATAACTCTGATTTTTGTTGGTGAAGCCATCTCATGCTTGGTCTTGGTAGGTGTAGTGTAATCCTCCCTTTTGGCCTTGCATATTTCATGCCTTATGCCCTTCATGCTAGCGTGTTTTGGCTTCATTCCATACATGTTTTAGACTCATTTTGACATGTTCTAGGACTATTTTAGGTTGCCTTGACCATATGCTTCATGTTTGGTATAGCTATAGTACAAATGCCTATGCTAGCTTCAAGCTTTGGGTACCATAGCATGCTTCATTTGTGTTGTGTACATGGTTTGGCATCATTTCATGGCTTATTTAAGAGCTTATAGTGTTGTTACACTTCCACATTTGTCACTCTTTGAGCACTCTTGAGAGTTGTGCTCTTATGCCTGGTCAATGGGCCCTTTGCATTGTGTATGCATTTACTTTGTACTTCATGCCTTAGTTTCATCATTATGACCACTAATTTGGGCATGGCTGAGGTCTATCCATTTTGGTTTAAGTCCATTGAGCATTGTGTATGCCATGTAGTTCATCGCATTGTGTATGCCATGTAGTTCATCGCATTGTGTATGCCATGTTGTTTCATTACATTTGTGTATACCATGTTCATTGCATTGCATATGCTAGTTGTCATTTAGCATTGTGTATGCTAGTTGTTGTTCTTAGCATTGTGCATTGTGCATGCCATTAGCCTTGTTAGGTTGTTCATGTTGCATTGCATGTTTGCATGCTTGAGTCGCATTGTGCATGCCATGCTTGTGTTGCATTGTGTTTGAAATAGGTGCTAGTCCAAACACGAGAAATGAGGGACGTTTCATACTTAAAGTGATGAAACGTGCCTCAATTCTCGGTCGCCGACGCTCTTGATCAATCATGATAAAGTTCTAGGCTTTATGTGTTTACTTGTGCATTCATTTTACATTGAATTGTGCAACTTCGCCTCTCGGCCATCATGTATTGAAATGTGCGATTGGTGGCCCGAGGGTCGAGAACCGCACTCCCTTGAGTTCATGAAATGATATGGAGGGTGGTTGTGCACACATATCTTGCAAATATATTGCCATGCCCTTTCTTGCTCTCTGTTGCAGCAAACTGGAATTCAGCAGCAACAACTGGTCGGTCGACTAGTATTACTAGCTGGCCGACCACTTTTTCTGGTTTTCAGCACAGAAAGTGGTCGGCAGGTGGTCACCTTCCTCAACAACTGGTCGGCAGCCCTCCCACAGGTTCCCATGATGGAGTTTCAACTTTCTGGAGCTTTGTGCAGTGTTCTGGAAACAATTGCAAACAGAGGCAAATTGGGGCATTGTGACGGATTTCCGAGCAAGGCGACTGAGCATGCATCCAGTCTTCTCCCTTTGAGAACCTCCTGATTTACTGCTTTATTTAGCTTCTTTGCTTAGCTAGATCAAGCATTCGTTTTGTACTTCAATAGTTAATGCGTTTAGCTATTTCAATTTGTTTTGTAATAATTAGTTAACTAGGATTAGTTAATTAGTTTGTTGTGTAATAATTAGTTTAATTAGCTTAGATTAGCTAGTTAGCTTCTTATTCGGACTCTCCCTCGAGAGGGCCAATTGCTGTAATAAGCGTGCGTGTGTGTGATGCATGTCTTCCAACCCCCAGTTCTTTCTCCCTTTTACTTAACCACTTACGATGGTTAGTTTTAGGGCATATTTCGATTAGCATACCTTATGCTTGCATGCGTGCATCCATTCATCTGTATTGCATGCACTGGACTCGGCGCATCATACAAACCAGCATTGTATTTTCAATACACTTACTTGAATACGTGTTCAACAGCATGTTATCAAGTTGCATTTCACATGACATTCTAGATAGCCGAGCCTATCTAAGTTGCATTTTCGCATGTGTTGCATTAGCCATCTTAACATGAACTAGGATCATGCATGATTTCTAACTAGTTCTCTATTTTGACTCGGAGTACACTGTGAGTGTTTACGCTTTAGCATACTGCATGTGTGTTATTGATTACCACGAAAGCATGCTTGCCATGAGGCTAATTGCTTATGTGATATAACTGCCTGAATGCCTGTGGGTGCAAGTTGGATTAGTTGAATTGGAACAATTCATCAAATCCCTGATTTAGCCTACTTGCGAGTAGCAAAATTCAAACCATTTTCAAACAAACAAGCAATGTTTTGTTCCAAATTAGGCGATCTAGTCTATACTTGTATGCTGTGCGCATCACGTAGTAAGGTTAGCTAATTAAACCGGAATAAGAGCACATGTGTTTTCAAAAACAAAATATCATGCTTAGTACAGGCCGATCTTTGATCGGGCGAGCGGGGGTGCTCATTGCATGACCTTCCCCTCTCGTACCTAAGTTTCCGAGCCGAGGCAACTTTGGTGATGACGGACATGTGGCCTTAGGCACGAGTCATGGTTTCCTAAATTTCTCCAAAATAAAATATTTAGGTGGCGACTCTGTATCTGGCAAAGCAGTTCATGTTTGGCACTTCTTTATTAAAATCAGTTTTCCAAAACGATTTGCCGGATTTGGACTCTTTGGTGATTTATCAGTCTCACATTGCACTTTGTGAGATCAGATTAAGAACCGTGACATTGAGTCCGAACTGTAGTAGCTCGGAACAAGACGAGATTCGCGTCGCCCTCGCGCGCGCGGATGTCGGGGAGTTCCCAGGAGCGCGTCTACAATGACGTCACCCAAACTCCCCTAGACGAGGGGATGGAAGAGGAAGATCTACCATCCAGCGAGGGGGAGTGAGGGCTGGGTGTTTTTCCTTTTTTTTTTTTCTTTTTTTTTTCTTTTTGTAATGAAGTAAATGTAGTTTCTGTAATGATTTGTATAATTGTGCAAATTGTTAATAAAAGTACCAGTTCTGTTATTGTTGTTGTTGTTGTTGTTTTTTGAGTGGTAAAGTTTATCAAGAAAGTATATGGATGGTAAAATTGGACAAGTAACCTAACTTGTATAAGTGGTAAAAATGGATAAGTAAGCTAATTTGTATGACTGGTAAAAACGAACTAAGATTTAACTAAGTCTGGTTGAGACTAGTTTTAACTACAAGCTTTCTCTGGGTGAGACTAGTTTTGACTTAGTCTGGCTGAGCTCTTCATGCTCAGTCGGGCTGAGGCCTGGCTTAACTCAGTCTGGCTGAGCTCTTCATGCTCAGTTTGGTTGAGGCTTGAAGGGTTTAGTCGGGCTAAGGCTTTGGTTAACTCTGTCTGGCTGAGCTCTTTATGCTCAGTTTGGCTGAGGCTTGGAGGGCTCAATCGGGCTGAGGCTTTAGTTAACTTAGTCTGGCTGAGCTTTTCATGCTCAGTTTGGCTGAGGTTCGGAGGGCTCAGTCGAGCTGAGGCTTAGTCTAAAACTTGTCATTGAGATTAGGGGTGAGTATGGTCTGGATTGGATCGGATTGGGATAAAACCAAAACCAATCCGTTATCTACGGTTCCTAAAAAATTGGAACCAATCCAATCCATTTAAATCGTGGAACCAATCCGAACCAATCCATTTAAACACAGATTGGATCGGTTTAGGACCACGGATTCACATAATTAAATAACACAAAAATATATATATAACACTTTAATTTCATAAAAACATAAACATAGCATCATATTAGTTTCACAATAGCAACATGTCTTTCCATAATAGTGACATACTGTTTTAGAATTTAAACAACCATAAGAAAATTGGTTCCATCATAAGTATTTAGACCATTACAAATTAAAACTAAAAACTAACAAACAAAAGTAATAAAAGAAGATATTATGTGAGTTTAAGTTTGGGTTTAGGTTTTATATGGAATAAGAGAATATACTATGCGGGAGGGTGTAGAGTAAAAATATAGACTATTTGTATACGGTCCGGATTGGTTCCAATCCGGAACCAATCCGTGGACTACGAATTTTTAATTTTTCAATCCGGAACCGAACCATGGATTCAAAAAATCAATCCAAAGCTATCGGATTGGATTGGACTGGATTAGATTACGAATTTCACAGATTCCTTGCTCAGCCCTAATTGAGACGCAAAACAAATAAATGGAGATGTGAAATTGTTGTCATTAAGGCACAATCTGTCAATCACAAATTTACACCGTGTATGAGAAGGGCAAAAATAAACAAGTGCGCAAATCGGTAAAAGAGAACATATAACAATTGAATGATACAAAAATAGGAGGTGTCATTTTTCTGGAAATAACACTTCAAGTGCTTGGCATTCCACGGATGTGGGAGGTCTCTGCTTTCCATATCTTGGAGACGGTAAGTACCCGGGCGGGGTCTGCCCTTGACAACGTAAGGTCCTTCCCATTTGGCTGCTAGCTTGCCCTCAGTCGGATTTTTAGTGGCAAGGGTTGCTTCGCGTAAGATTAGGTCTCCCACTGCGAACTCTCGAGGTCGAACTTTGCGGTTATAATGTGTTCTCATTTTCTGCTGATATGATGCCCGTCTAACAGCAGTTGCCTCTCATAGCTCTTTAATTAGGTCCAGGTCAGCCCGACGCAACTCTTCGTTTAGTTCCGAATTCGAGTGTAAAACCCGAGGGGTTGGCAGGCCAATTTCCACTGGGATAACTGCCTCGACACCGTATGTTAGGCGAAAGGGGGTCTCCCCAGTAGGGGTTTGAGCGGTCATCCGATAAGCTCAGAGTACGTTCGGCAATTCCTCTGCCCAGAGTCTTTTAGCGGCTTCTAACTTAGTCTTGATGATCTTCAGAAGGGAGCGATTGGTGACTTTGACTTGGCCATTAGCTTGGGGATGGCTTGGGAAAGAGAAACAGGGTCTAATGTTGAGTTCTTCACAGAATTTCCTGAACTTGGCATTGTCGAATTGTTTGCCATTCTCCGAAACGATGGCTTGGGAGATTCCAAATCGGCACACGATCAACTGCCAGAAGAACTTGGTAGTGTTTCGTTCAGTGATCATAGCAAGGGGTTCTGCTTCCACCCATTTGGTGAAGTAGTCAATGGCAACCACAACAAACTTGGTTTGGCGCCTACCAGTAGGCAAAAGACCGACTAAGTCGATGCCCTACTTAGCGAAGGGGTAGGGACTGTTGAGTGTAATAAGTTCTGTTGGTACAGCATGGGGGATGTTGGCAAAGTGCTGGCATTTATCACACTTAAGTACAAATTCGTTGGCATCTTGATTGAGAGTGGGCTAGAAGTAACCAGTGCGGAGGATTTTGTGGGCCGGAGATCTTTCACCCAAATGATTACCATAAATGCCCTCGTGGACTTCTTGTCATGACCCGAACCCGCCCCCATGGGTTAAGGACATAACCGGCCAGTAATCAAGGGATTACTTGCGGCCTCAAACTAAACCAGACATGACTCATCAGAGTAAAAGGGGCCAAACGGAAGCAAAAATTTAAAACTTTGTCCATAGAGCTGTGCTTACATGGCACATTATAACAAACCATCTATATAATAAGGCAAGAGGCTTTTTGAAAATGTCTTAAAATGTATGAGAGATACATTTTGAATCAAGGGTTTAGATCCATTCTAATAAATATCAATGGTTGAGATGATGTTTGATTCCCGCCCAAACGCTCATCTCTCTCTCACTTCCACGTCTGCCCAAACAGACGCCTCTCTTTACACGTTCTCTCTTTACACATCTGGCCCTCTCTACACGTTCGCTCATCGCCGCCATTGAAGGGGAAGATCGAACTTGGCTCATCGACACATACCCTCCTTGCACTCGCACCCGCTCCCTTTTGAGTTCTGTGACGATCTTGATGATGAGATAGATGATCTTGATGATGCAATTCCTTGACGATCTTGATGATTGAGACTATTTCTCTTTAGCTTATATACAGATCTTAATGGTTTGGGTGTTTTGACATCGGCACTCCCTCTCTCTCTCTACATACACAAGCAAACCCCAAAAACCCTAGATTTCTCGATACAAATTCCAGGGTCTTCGAACCTTTCGATTGGTTAGCATGCCACTGTTAAGGTACAAACTGATCAACAAAATCGATTGGTTTCCTCGAATTGATTGATTTTTTTTATCTTTTTCTCTGCATATATGCTTCATATGATTTTTTTTTTCCTTTTTAAGTATTTTTTCTGTTTGTTTTTTGCTTTTAGGAGTGATTGTTTTGATCATTGTCGCTGTTTATCTACATATTTAATATTTGCCTATGATCATTATCGCTGTTTATTGGAAGGCCATTAGATTTTTTATTTTGAGTTTTTTACTTCTATATTTATTTATTTTTTAATTTTTGTAATTATGTAAGATATATTAACCTGTATTTTTTAATATGCATCAATTAGAAGTTTAATGACTCGAAAATAAAAATTGAAAATTGAAAATAATATATGATTGAGAAAATATGAAATAATAATTTTTTATACATATGAATAAATAAGTAATGTAAATTGTGGGAAAAAAATCAAATAATAAATACATTACTTAAAATAATGAATTTTACGTTGTTTATATAATGTGGAATAAGTCTTATATTAAATTATTAAAATTTTGATTCAAAGCTAAGGATTGAGAGCAATTCTTCCAATGGAGGGAACATACCCAGATCTAAGAGCTTTGAATTGGGCAGTGTCTATGGCGTTAGGTTGTTGTTGCCTCAAGCTGTTGCCTCAAGTTATTTGGTGTGATTTTGATCTTACTATTGCCTCAATTTGATTCATGTTAATTTTGATTTTGTTGTTGCCTCAATTTGATTTTGCTGTTGGCCTTAATTTAACTTCTCTATTCTAATTTCTCTCTAAACTTGGGAATTTGATTCACGAAATTTTTTCTATTTCAACACAGTCAAGTTTCTTGAGGCAACAACAAAATCAAAATCACACCAAATAACTTCTCTCTTCGAATTTCTCTCTAAATTTGGGAATTTGATACATGAAAATTTGTCTATTTCAACCCAGTCAAGTTATTTTTTTTTTGGTTAAAATAGTGTGGTCTTTGTATATTAGATCAGTCTTTGCATGTTATTAAAATAGTATATTTGTTGTAGTGAACCAAAATAGTATCTTTGTTGCCATTAATAACCTACAATATATTTGGGTTTTGATATATTGTTTACAGCTTTTTGAAATCTATATAAGTAACCAAACACCATAGAGAAAGGTTGATCATCATAGGATTTCTGAGAACCTAAGAAAAGAAGGAGAAAAGAAAATGGAGAGAGAGAGAGAGAGAGAGAGAGAGAGAGAGAGAGAGAGGAAGGTGGGTATGCCTTTTGAATACTACTTAAATTGTAGAAATATACATACATCTGTATGTATGTTTTTTGAATATATTTGGTGTTTGGTTACTTCTATTGAATATTTAGGTTTTGATTTCTATTGAATATATTGTTACAATTTTTATGATTTATTTATTTTTTAGAAATTAGAGAGCTTAAAAAAAATGATTTGGAAAAAATATTTGACTACAATATATGGTTGTTAGTTTTTTTAAGATTTTATGAAAATGACGGAAATTACTTGGTATATGCGAAATACATACATCTCAAGATTAGTTGGGATGTAATTTTGAATATGTTGGTGAGCTAAAAATAAAAAATCAAAAAAATAAAAATAAAAATTGTATTGTCACATTTAATTTATCAGTATTCTATATCTTAACCAGTATTTATATATAAATTCATTTTATTCTATATAAAGTGAGTGGGGGTAGATGGAGGAGTGTCTTGAGAAGGGGACTTCCTAAAGAAAGTGTATGGGTTGATGGCTTTTTAAGTGTGAAATTGGTCCCTCTTTTTTATGGGTTTTATGGGACTTCTTAAAGTGAAGAGCATGCCCTAGATTTATTTATGTTTTTGTTGTGTAGTAGTATAGGAAAGGTAAAAAGAAAGTAGGGAATGATTTAGAGGCAAATGGCATGTGAAATTGTTTTTTGGAAATGTTTTTTTTTTTTTTTGGTGGACAAATTTAAACTCAAAATTTGAATTGAGTTCTGTTAAAAAAAAATAGTAATCAAAGTAGTTTATGTTTTACTATTAAAATGTAATCTTTTCACAAGGTAAGTGAAAAAGAGAGAGAGAGAGAGAGAGAGAGAGAGAGAGAGAGAGAGAAGAGAGATAATAGGGGTGATGTTATTTGTTTAAAGACTGGGAAAAGGAAATTTTTTTTTTTTTAACAAAACTTTGTTATCCACCTCGGTGACAAAGCCCACGAGACATATTCTTACAATAAATTATCTTTTCCAGTTTTTACTTTAATTTTATTGGGGTGCATTTATGGCCCAATAATTTTACAACATTCATTTAAAAGTCGAAACCAACAATTATATTTTAACCTCAAATTTTTAGCAATGAATTTAATAAATTACATTTTAATTTAATAATTTTATATTCAATTATATTTTATATTCTGGTTGTGGTTTCCAATTTTCCCTTTCTCTGCAACAGAAACGGTGGTCTCGCCATTGATCAACATCAAGCTCCATGACTGTCCACCCTCCCTCGGCTCCCACCCTCCCAATATGAGAGGTATTTTATTTCTTCAGTTCTTCAGTTCTTTGAGGCTTCAGTTTTAGGGCCAATTTTTGAATCAATCTATATATATGAACTGGTTTCCAATTTTTTGGTTGTGGTTTCCAATTTTCCCTTTCTCTGTCTTCAATAAGTTCTTTGTCTGGTTTGTCTGATGTACACAGATTTCTCCACCATGACCACAGTAGCAGATTTGCCTCTTCCTTTTCGCAGACACCCACACTCCTTAGAACCATCTTTGCTCCTCCTTCCTTAGCGACCCTTTGTCGACATCTTGATCACAACAACTGTAGCAACCCCATTCCCTATCTCAACCATCGCATAGCTACCATCTTAGCCTTATGCAACATTGCGAAGGGTAAATACATTTATTTATATACATGCTTCAGTTTGATCAAGATTTTTAACTGCATTCGCATGATTTTACTTAATCTAACTATTGTTCTCATATAGCAGAAAGCCCTAATTTTTCACACCCTGAAGTTTATGAACAGTTGAGCTATATACTTTGTAAATTGTTTCTATGTAGAAAAACTAAAAACTGCTTTGAGAAGTACATGACATGGAGGCTGAACTCCAAATTGAGATTGCCAGAGATAATTTCCCTCAATAGTAGTATTATGTAGCCAAGAAAACATTGTAAAATTTCATTATCTTATGGAAGTGATATACGCAGAAGTTATAAGTTGATGTGAGTCATGATCGATAAAGCATCATACTCCTATTTTTTTTATTTTTTTTATGGAATCTGAACAGTGTTGTGGAATTAAAGGTCTAGCAAGAGTTTGAAAAAATAAATTATAAGAAATCAACAGGGCACTAACCGATCCCCAGGGAAGACTAAAGTTTTTGCTAATTTAAGGGAGATTTCTTTTTCTTCTTTTTCTTTTTTCCTTCAGTTTGTGTATTGGATTTCAAATATTTACTTTTAGATTTGTGGATTATGCTGATTAGGTTATACAACTATTCCTCTTTTGGTCTACAAAACATGCTAATGTGTTTTTATCTTTATTAGTTAAACATGCTAAAAGTCCAATTTTGTCATGGTTTGATTCTAGGCATGTAATTTTTTATCTTTGTGTGGATGTTATGTTATTTTCTTGAGTAGAGTAATTCATGGTCTTCTTTGTTTTATTTTTTTTTGTTAAAAGTAAATAAAATAAATAAAATTGACTGACTAAACGTGATTGAGCTTAGGTGTTAATATTATATCGTATGGAGTTGAGACACTCTTTCTATTGATGTAGCAGAACTAGGATTTATTGAATTGTTAAGCTCTTTCGACTTTCATATTTGTTGTTTTGAAATTCTTTCCATGTCCTTAATATATTGCTTTTTAGGATGTTAGTTTTGATGCTCATTTTCTTTCGAAAGATTCACATTGATTGAAGTTTGTAATTTTTTTATTTACCAGTGTGAACTCTTCCAGATTGAGGCATGAGTTCTAGTTATAAAGGTAAATTCATGATTTAATTATTGAGCTTCGTTGGAGGTTTTATTTAATATGATTTGAATTTTCTGGCTAGGGGATCATGTATATTTTTGGATCTGAATCAAAATATTATATTGTTTTTTATTTTTATTTTATCATTTATATTTATTTGTATTTTTTAACCTTTATAATTAACAATGTTTCCAACTGGTTTGTTTTCTTGATGGGAACTCAAAGCAACATATTCATCCAAAAATGAATATTAAACACAAGGTAAACTTTAATTGCTTTTTGAATTTAATTATGTGTCGGTTTACAATCTTAAAAAATTCTTATCCATTATAACGTTGTTTAATCATGTTCCAATTAATAATGCAACTTTTCTTTTCTATGAAATACATGTCTCACATTCCTTTTTTTGGGTTTCCATTGAACAATACCCTCAATGAGTTAGAAGAGTGTAGGAATAACCTAAACTCTTACATTAGGAAAAAATACACAGATACTCTCCAAGTTTTGCTTTAAAGTTAATGATTTTGGTGTAAACTATTTTAATTTGTTGGGGTTTGATGGGTTTTGATTTCTGAAATTTGAAATGGATTTGATGGGTTTTATTCGCAGAAATCCGCAAAAATTCGAAGTCGTTTCGCTTGAGACATCACCCCCGGGAACAAGTTTTTCGGCTTCGGCGCTTTCTGGCACATTCCCGTGAGTTTACTCTCTCTATCTCTCCTAGAAATGTTTATAGATATATGAATATATAAACATGTGAATTTGTGAGCAGAAATGGTATGCTCTCTCTGTGTCTCTCTCTTATTTTGCTTTCTATGGATATCTATGAAAAGCAATGAAATTATTGTTGTATTTTTGTTATCAAAATCAAACCAAATTGAACGAAAGATTCTGCCATGAATACTTAAACTTCCATCAGATTTTAGATTTGGATTTTAGATTTTTCAAACTTTCCATTGTTTTTTCAATGTGTTGGGTTAGTTTTAGGTTTCTTTATCAGTTCAAATATTTAAAATTTCATCAGATTTTTAAACTTTCATCCCATAAATATGTCGAGTATTCCACCATAAATCGGTAGTTCCACCATAAATCAGTAGTTTCATCATATTTTTATCAACCCATAAATCAGTAGTTTGTACCAAAAAAGTTTGATGGGTTGAGATTTCTGAAATTTGAAATGGATTTGATGGGTTTTATTCGCAGAAATCTGTAGAAATTCGAAGTCGTTTCGCTTGAGACATCATCCCCGGGAACAAGTTTTCCGGCTTCGGTGCTTTCCGGCACATCCCCGTGAGTTTATTCTCTCTATCTCTCCTAGAAATGTTTATAGATATATGAATATATAAACATATGAATTTGTGAGCAGAAATGGTATGCTCTTTCTGTGTCTCTCTCTTATTTTGCTTTCTATGGATATCTATGAAAAGCCATGAAATTATTGTTGTATTTTTGTTATCAAAATCAGACCAAATTGAATAAAAGTCTGCCATGAATACTTTCATCCCATGAATACTTAAACTTCCATCAGATTTTAGATTTTAGATTTAGATTTTAGATTTTTCAAACTTTCCATTGTTTTTTCAATGTGTTGGGTAGTTTTTTTTTCAATGTGTTGGGTTAGTCCATCATAAATCAGATTTTTAGGCAACTAACTATCAAGTATTCCACAAATGGCATTAGATTTTTATCAGCCCATAAATCAGTAGTTTGTACCAAAAAAATTCTGTCCTGTTTGGTTGGTGAGAAAGTGTGGGAAATAGTAAAGAAAGTGAAATTTGGGTTTCTTTGGCTAATAATTGTTACTATGTTTAGTTGCTCTGAAAGTTGGGATTGTGTTTACTTTGAGTCTTATGGGTAGCTTTTTGATAATGAAAAGATTTGGACTCATCAAGGCAACTAACTATTAGAGTGTTGATGATCTTAATTGAATTGGGTTGTTGGACTATTTGTCGATTTGTTCAATTTTTAGGTATTTTTCTTAATTGACTTGGGTTATTGTTCGATTTGTTTTAATTGACTTGGGTTATTTTTAGGTATTTACATTGTTCTGAAACACACAAGTTTGGTTCAACTTGATGCCATTTCAGTTTATGATATCCTCTTTCTGTAATTTTGATTTTTAGTTTTATTTTGTGGAAAAATTGTATCATTTTTTTTTATTGTTATTGGATTAAATGGAATTGTATCTCTTTCAATAAGCCTATGTTCTTTTGTCTAATCTTTTGTGATTATTTAGCAGTAAGTATTGAACCCAAGAATTTTAGTTTTATGATCTGGGTTTGGTGTGATTTTAGGGAGAGGATCTGGGTGTGATGTTTTTACTGGGGCATTTTTTAAGTGGTTCTTTTGGGACTCTTTTTAGGTTGCCAAGTTGCAAAAGTCACCTGCAGTTTGGCCCTCATTTTGATTTTTGTTTTTCTAAACCGTAAATCAAAACACCTAGAATATATTGGAATCATGTTGTTGTACAGTTTATACATAACCCATTTGGTTTAGCCAATATCTATTGGTCCAATTTGAGTTAGAATTTGGTTGAATTGAGCCAAATGTTTTAAAATGGCTAACTTGGAAACACCCACAAGTCTACTATGGTTAACACTCTGGTTCTCTCTTTCATTTATTCATCTAATATCTACATTTGTATCATTTGGTGGTAATATTTGCTATGGAGTTTTGTAGGTATTCTAGGTGATTCTCAATCATTTTGATTCTCTATCATTTGTTATTTGTGTTTTTCTATATGTTCAAGAAACCGATATGGGTTTGTGATTCTCTATCATTTGTATCATTTATTCATCTAATATCTACATTTGTGTTTCTTTTGTCTAATCTTTTGTGATTATTTGGCGATCAAAATAGATGTGTGTGTTATATTTTCTGTAGTCAATTTCTTAGTCTCTACCATTTCTATATCCAAAAACTAATCTTTTTTTCGTTTCTCTAAAAAATAAAAAATTAAATGATGAGCTTATCTGAGATTCTACTACTCTCTCTCTTACCCAATTGGAAAACAACCTCTCTAGAACAGAATGATTATGTAGTTTTATCTGTTTGGTATATTTCTATTTGGTATTTTTCCACCTTTTTTTTTTTTTTTTTTTTTTTGCATTTTTTTTGGCTTGGCCCAAGTGTGATATATCTTAAGGCACGGGTTATATTCTAATTCTAACGATAGCCAAATTTTTGTTTGGCCCAAGAGTGATATATCTTCAAGTTTGTTGGTGGAATTGAGGTCTTGATCATCATTTATGTTGGTGGAATTTATCTTGCAATTTATGTGTTAAGCTTTATTAATCTGGGTTTGAGATTCTAATTGTGAACATATTCAGTTTGCTTTGAAATCCTTGACTTGGGTTCATTTCTGTTTATCATCATTTTCACAAAAATGCATAGTCAGTCTATACATGCGTAATAAAATTTTCAATACATTTCATTGTGTATTCACCTTAAACTGGGGATATGACTCATGAGAGCAGGGGCATTATTCATTCTTCATAGCAGATGACAGAAAATGAAAACACTTCTCACCTAATTTAAGTGTTTTTGGGTGAGAATATGGCTATGTGTAGACACCCCATTTTTGACCGTCCTCAAGACTTGGACGTCATTGATTGAACACTCAGTGATCACCCTTGTTCGTGTTCATTTTGAGTTCCCGGAGGCCTCGGCTACGCGCCTTGCCTCAGGATCTCTTAACTCGTTCGTTTAGTGTTTGGTTTTGCACCAAACACTTGTGTTTTTGCCTTGGAAGGCAGGGAATGGCTTGTTGGTCATCCCCACACTCCACCGGCCCTCCCTTTACATCACCGGCCATTCCTTGTTGCTACCGGCCGTGGTTGCTTGCTATCAATGGCCGGTCGGCACTATGTGTGGCCGGCCGGCACATTCTTTGGCCGGTGATCTATTTGGCCGGCCGGTGACCCTTCTACACCCCCCTCAGGCATGGTGCATACCAGCTGTGCCAGCTGGGAGGCACAGACACCACTCCCTATGCACGGGGATGACCACTTTGAGCCTTTGACCCCTTTTTCCTTCTAGAAGGTTGAACCCTTTGGCCAAGCTTCTTGGGGAAGCTTGGCCAGCTGTCTTAGCTTCCTCTAGAAGCCTTGACTCCTTTGCCACCTTTGCCCCTTTTCATTTAGCTTCTTGAAGAAGCTTCAAACCATTTCCTATGCCTATATAAGGATCCTTCTTCCTCCTTGGTTGGGGGTTGGAGTTTTTGAACAAAAAAACCAGAGATATACATAGATACATCTGTCAAATATATTCTCTCTCTATATCTCCCTCTCTCTCATCCTTAGTGTGTGTTTGGGACCCTAAAAGTGCACTTTTACCTTAGTTTTGCACTAACACACACACACCATCACACCTTACTTCGACCTTGAGGGGCTTGGAGGGTTTGTTCTTGACTTTTTGGACTGATTTTGATCAAAAGAAGAGGGCTGATCTTGCTGTTCATCAAGAGTTCTTCAAGGGTAAACTCTTTACTTTAGTTTCCCCAATCTTGCATTGGCTTTTGACCTATCTTGCATGCTGATTTAAGCTTTGTGTATAACTACAAAAAGTCTTGTATTTTCATGCTTTAGATCTTTCGTTAAGGGTGTTTTGTTGCTTGGGGTCGACCTCCCTCTCTTAGGCCCCATTTGGCCTCTTTTAGTGCTCTTTCTTTGAGCTTTATTTATCTTGGTGTGTTGGCCTTCTCACCACTGAAATCCAATGGATTTTCAGTGGTGAGGAAGAAGGTTTGAGGTCTTGTAAAGGGGAGGGACACCCCTCTTCCTTGGTCTCTCATTTGTGAATGTTTTTGGTCCATAATGGTAGCATGCATGAGTAGTTGTTATTGACTCCTTTTCAGAGGCTTTTGGGGTGTTTTGGGTCATATTATATCTCTGTTCAATAGTGGTTTGTTGGCCCTTTACATGTATAATACACTTGCTTTGTAATTCTCCATTTTGCCTAAAGATGTGCCATGTGTTTAGCCTAGCATATCCTCATGTTTTGTCCTAACTTTGTGAAGTACTTGGCCATATTTTGTCATGCTTAAGGTCTGTTGGCCACTGATTTGGTCTTGTTTAGCATGTTTGATATAGTTGCTTTGCATTGTGGCTTGTAAGCCTGAGGTGTGAGTCCTAAACATGCATTGCTTAGGCCTTTCCAATGATTTGGAATCATTTAACACGCTATTCAGTCCCTATACCATGCTTACGTGTCTCCATTTATCATCTCTTTCATGCTTTGAAATGTTGGTCTTTTATGCCTTGAAATGTGCATTGCGCATGCTTATGTGTTTGGGGTCATTTAAGCTACCATATCAGTGGGTTTTGAGGCTCATTGTTGCATGCTTAGAATACATTGCATTTGCTATGATTGCACGCTTGCATTGCATTGTTTGGGTTGGGGTGTCAAGCCAAACTCGAGGGGTGAGAAGTGTTCATACTCCAAGTGATGTAACACATTTCAACCCTCGGTCGCCAATGACCTTGACTTCAAAATGATAGGATATTGGCATTCATGTGTTTTGTTTGCATGCATTTTCATTGAATTGCAACCTTGGCCTCTTAGGCCATCATGCATCAAAATGCACAATTGATGGCCCGAGGATCGAGGGCCATGCTCCCTTGAGTCCACTGCATGATAGGGAGTGTGACCATGCTTACATTTGCTTGAAATTCCATGCCATACACTGTCTGTCCTTTGTTGCTGTCAAAAACCAGTTCTGCAGGAATTTTTGGCCGACCGGCCGTTTATAGTGCCGACCGGCCATGGATGAATGGCCGATAACATGAAGTCCAGCCGATGGACATTTTACATGGCCGGTGGGTATTTCCTTTAGCCGATGGTGCTCTACAGTGTGCAGGGAATATGTCCCAAGACTTTGGCAGTTTTCAGAAAAGCAGGGCAGTGTAAACAGAGGCAGCGGTGGCATGGTACGGGTTTTTCGGGCGAAACGGGCTCAAGCATGCATCATTCGCGCATTCCAAGGCGGGGCTGTGGCCTTTTCCCTTTTGCATTTACTTTGTTAATTAATTAGGAGTTCTGTAATATTTAATTTGTAATAATTAATTTAGTATTATTTATTCGGACTGTAATATTTATTCGGACCCTCCGAGCAAGGGCAATTATGTAATAAGTGTGCGTGAGTGTGTGTATGTCTTCCAACCCCACGTCTTTCCTCCCTTTTATTTACTAGCTCTTGATGGTTAGTTTAGGGCATATTCAAATTAGCATACAGTATGATAGCATGTTTGCATTCATTCATCTGTTTTGCATGCAACGGGCTCGGCGCATCATTCTAACTGCATCTGTATTTCAATTCCAAATTGAATATGTGTTAGTTGTAGCATTTCACATGCCATGTTTAGGATAGCCGAGCCTGTCTAGATTGCATCTTTGCGTGTGTTGCATTAGCCATTTTAAACACGAACTAGGATCATGCATATGATTACTAACTAGTTCCTGTTTTGGCTTGGAGTATTAGGTGAGCTTTTATGCTTTAGCATACCGCATGCGTGTGAGTGTTGCCATAACAGCATGCTTACCATGAGGCTAGTTGCTTATGTGATATAACTGCTCGAATGCCTGTGGATGGAGGTCAAATTACCTAAATTGGAATAATGCATTAAAACTGAGAGTTTTAAGCCCACTGGATAGTGGCAAAACCATCTTTTCTAAAAGCCTACTCGAGGGTGGCAAAACCTGCATTTTAGCCTACTTGCGAGTAGCAAATCATTTTCAAAACAAACATGAAATGTTTTGTTCCAATTTAGGCGATTTGGTCTATACTTGTTTGCTGCGCGCATAACATAGTAAATCTAGGCTAATAAGCGGAATAAGAACACATAACGTTTTCAAAATTGGATATCATGGTTAGTAGAGGCCGGTCTTCGGACCGGGCGAGAGGGGGTGCTCATAGCTGACCTTCCCCAATCGTACCCAAGTTCCCGAGCCGAGGTAACTTTTGTGATGACGGACACGTGGCCTTTGGCACCGAGTCAGGGTTTCCTAAATTCCCCCATTT